>JAJAGP010003956.1:20000-60553 GCA_025084515.1 Ancistrus triradiatus | reverse complement strand
ATTTGTTTACTGCACATACGTGCAATCACAGACTGTGTGAGATAAAAGAGGGCATTCCTAAAGCGTTAGATCCAGCGAACCATCACTTTAGCATGAGGTCCCTTTAAAGCACGCGCTTCCTGCTGCAGGAGATAAACAGCATGCGTGTGACTATAGCAGCGATGCATTGATAGGCCTAACACATTTACTTGGTTCGCTAATGGGCACAATATGATTACTGCATGCCTAATAATAGGATTACATCGAGTCAAAGGCCTTAGAAGGCATTTATCAATTAGCATAATTGTACCTCACTCTTCCTGTTCATTAGTGGAAAGGGACCCACATAGGAGCAGCACTGATGAGATATTATTTGGGTGGTGATTCTTTCTCAGCACAAACGCACAGTGCCTGTTATGATGTCCATATACTGTAGAGATGTACAAGGTAGGTGTGCACCTTACATATGGATACTTGAGTACACTATGAAAATGTGACAAATTTAAAAAGGTACTGCATAAGAAATTCCAATATCTGTACAGTACGTCACCTGCTACTTGCTTTATAAGCGAGTAGCCTGATATTCTTGTAGAACATAACAGATTCATCTGAAAGCAGAACCACAGGCCCAAAATTCTCCCCCATTTGGAAATGCCCAAACCACCTTGTCGACTTTCTGACGTGTGCCATCCTCTTTCCTGCGAAGTACTGTTGCAGGAAAGTGACTGCTTCCATAAAACCTGTGACCACCGATTGCTTCTTAGCACTTCTCCAATGAGATCATGCCCATAGAGAAGAACTTGTCGCCGCCATATCTGCCCTCAATTGGTGGAGCTGCTGTTGTGCTGGCAGGGGGAAGATCGAATTCATCCTTCCCTCCCTCTGACAAAGGCCAGTTTTGTCTGTAGAACACCTCACTAGGCTGTATAGAGTGATGGTGTTGTGAGCAAAATCCTTCTTTTATTCACTCATCTTCAATTCTAGAGTTTGAAATGCTTTTAAAACATAAATCTGGATGATGAGGTCCAAGCCACACCACCCGAGACTCCAAGAACTCAACAGAAATGTTCAGACTAAGTAGATTTGGTATACATTACAGTACTGTGCAAAAGTCTTAGGCCAGCATTAGGTTTGTTGTTTCTGCAGTGGTATAATGACCATATATAACAAACTGTCGAGGACTGGACCCAAACATTTCAAACTTGGATTCGTCACTCCACAATGCTCTATTCCACTGATCTTCATTCCAATCTTCCATCTTAGCCCTTTCATATTGTTCCCCTTTTGGTTTCTTGCCAGCTAACCTTCCAAAAAGACCACTGCTGATCAAGCTTTATCAGACTGTAGGAGCGTCAACTTGGCATCCCAATGAAGTTGCCAGATGCTGCTGTTGCTCAAGTGTAAGGAGAAGTCACACTAAATACTTGCCACTGTAGCCTACAGAAGCTGTTTTTTTTTTTTTTTTTAATTATTTTTTTTGTTTTTCAATACTGCATACAAATGGCATGCTGTATCCAACTACATACTGTATTTTCTGGTTGTATTCTAATGAAGTGAAATAATTATACATGGCCATTACACCATTGCTAAAACAATGATGCATCTAATCTAATAGTGGCTTAAGAGTTTTGCACAGTACCGTGCTTCTGAATCAGAAAAGCGTTTTTGGTACGCTCAGTTTGTTTATTGCACTAATACACAATCACAAAGAGAGCGTGAGATGAAAGAGGGCGTTTCCTACACTGCGAGATCCAGCAGACCATCACTGGGCGTCACTTTATCAATTTGAGACTGCATGAGATCTGACCTGTAGAATCAGTTGAGCTCTGAGCTTTAAGATGTTTGAAGTTACAATGGAGCGGATGGTCATATTATCCGCTCTGGATAATATGAATGGTGTCTGCTAAAAATTGTAAATGTAAACGTATTTACCTCACTTTACCCCTACGTGTCCACCTTTGGTGGCATGATGTTGAGGGCGAGATTAAACTGGAGTATCTAAAGGAACCTCGTGCAAGAAAGAACACTCCAACTGAAAAACAGGCTGAAAGGAGGATCAAGTATGCAGAGAAACACTTGGACTACAGACTGTAATTACAGAACTACAAAGTGCTCCTCTAAGGTAAACAGGGCTGAAATAATTGACAGTGAGTACAGAAACAAAGGGTGGTCATGACATTCTGATATGACTGTGCATATCTCTGAGTTACATTCAGCAATGCCAGAAATAAAATATTTAGTGTTTATATTATACTTAGCAAACAATCAAAAATCATGCAAGCAAAAGGTTTTTGTAAACAACTAAAGGTATGTCTTGGTTGAAATAATACAATAAAACTCAGGTTATTGGGAGCGGAGTCTGGAAACATGCTAAGACACTGCTGCCATCTAGTGGGCAACAGCAAAACTGCGCGCAGAAATCAAAGACACTAAACTTGCCGCCATTTCATTTCCACACACATATACACACACACGCGCGCGCTGACTGAGATAATCAAATCTGTTGCTCTTTAATGATTCATTTTTTCTATAAATTGCCACCAACAATTACATTCAGATTAGTTCTAAAAGTGGTTTGACACGGAAAGCAGGTGCTTGATTCGTTATTACCACAGAAACACCCCGGTTGGTTTATTTACTTCGTTTACATTTCAGTAGAAAAGTTCCTTGCAAAAAGCAAATACTTATGGGCAAAATAATAAAAGAAGGGGCTTTCCCAGAAAGACGCCACATGAAGAATGGGGGGTGGGACTGTTAGGATTAATCACATTTAAATACACACAAATCCTCACTACATTAACTCAACATGTGTGAATTGGAAACAAAGGTCATCCTCAGCATTTGAAACGTGCAGATTTTCTCACATACGCAAAACCATACCACACAGAGAATGATAAAACTCATTCGCCCAACGCCATCGGGCACGGCGTGCATTCACAGAACCAACTTCATGCCAACGCCATTTTAGAAGAAAAACCCAGTGTTTGTCAGAGAAGGGTCTTTCTGATTGTGATGAACTAATGCCAACAAAGGCTGAAGACTGCACGGACTTCCACGAAAGCTGCATGTCTATGTAACACTTAAGATTACTTGTTACAAGTGGGATTGTGGTAGCCTAGTGGCTAAGTTACTGGACTATGGACCAGAAGGTCCAGGGTACAAATCCCACCTCTGCCAAGCTGCCACTGTTGGGTCCTTGAGCAAGACCCTTAACCCACAATTGCTTGGATTGTAAGATTCTACCAATTGTAAGTCGCTCTGGATAAGGGCGTCTGCTAAATGCTGTTAATGTACAAGGGTTAAGTTTCAGTGTAACAACACAATCAAACTAGGGAAGCATCAGCCCATCTTTTTACTGAGGAGTCTGATTATTGCCTGACAGTTGCTTGTTCAGTCTGTCAATATTGCAGATATATATAAAGCATATATATAAAGCACTGATGGGACAGATCTGCTCCCAATCTAGTGTTAAGGCCAGTATCAGGACAAATAGTAATACTCAGGATTGATAGGTACGTCAGTAAACCGAATAAGAATGTCCAACTCTAGTTATGACCCAATATTACATTCAGGTCCTAACTACTGGAGGTCATACTGAGCATTAATGTAACTCGTCTGTACCAAGTATACTGATTATCACAAATGTAAAGCATGTGACAATTTTCCATCTGGAATGATTCAAAATCAAACAAGATGACTGATGCGAGCAAACATCGCTGTGGCACTTTTTTTAGTTGCGAATATCCTAATTGAAATTACAGCAAGTTGCCCAGACTTGTCCAGGCTCGGCAGCCATTTACAAAGCTCCATATACAAGTAGGACTTGCCAGCTTGATGAATTCAGCAGGTCTTGGGATAAGTGCAGATGAGGAAAGACTTTATGTTGTAACAGCACTGCAGGTATCCTGTTCAAAGGCAACCTGGAGGTTCGTTTGGACAATCCAGCCTGCTTGCTGCCTTAATGCACGTCAATAAAGGACATAAATAAACCGCTATAAAATCAGAAACGTCATGAGGAGCCCTGAAAAGTAAACAATTCCACACATCAGTCAAAAGAGCACTGAAATAAAGGACGTTCCTGACGTTTCAGGAACGTTGCTGGTTCCACAGGTCCAAAACTTAACTCATTCTTGGTCAGGCTTAGTTTTCAAGTATTAACAAAACTCGGCTTTCTCCGGCGACACAGCTGGACAGTGTAATGCTCCATACCACGAGGCACATCAGGCACTTCTAAAACATACCTAACAGCTTCCTAAAGCGCTCACAAGAGCTCCAATCAACCGGTGTCTGCTGTGTAGGGTTATAAATGCTTGACGATGCTTTTGGTGTAAAGCTGTCTCTGGGTAAAGCTCAGACAAGCAGCTCAGCTCACGAGGACAACTTGGAGTAGCTGGGCGGGGAAAACTTGCGCTTCAGGTATTTTATGATGTACAGCGGCAGGCAGCTGACCAGTGTGATCACGCATACCTTCCATAAGAACGTCCGCGTGGCGATGAACGACAGATCTGGTGGGAGGAAAGAAAATGAGAAGGATTAGTCTTCAATCCTGGCAGAAAAAAGGCCCAGAGATTGCAGGACGGTGAGTAGCGATGGTTGAATGTTTTGGAAATGAGGAACAGGGATCAATGATTCACAGTACAGTCAGCAGTTCCTGATCAGGCCAGTGCATGAGAATATGAGTGACATGTTATGGAGGGAAACGGCATGCATCTGGAACAAAGAGAGAGTCAAAACGACGAGAGAGAAAACAAGGCAGCAAAAGTGGACCTACCCAAGAAAGCTCCTAAGGAGACTCTACCTATGCCTGAGTGAAAGGCGTGCAGTAAAGGAGCAGGAGAAACAGAGGGAAAAACTCAGAAATTAAGTGCAGGAAGCGGTTAAGGAGTCATTACACAACAGTTAGTTCCGACCTTACAGTCGGATTGGTTGAGAAGAGTTCTCTCCGTGATATTTGTGATACCTTGGAGTCTGCTATTGGGATTATCATCACAGTGCTGTGCAAAGGTTTTAAGCCACCATTAGATTTGTTGTTTTGGCAATGATATAATGGTCATATAACATACTGTCAATGATTGGACACGAAAATTTCAAACTTAGATTCGTCATCTTCATGCCAATCTTCGTGAGCGTTGGCATATCTTAGCCTGTTCACACTGTTCCCTTTCCGAAAAAGTGGTTTCTAAAGTGTCACACTAAATATTTGCCACGGTAGCCTTTAGAAGCCATGTTTTTCAGATTTTTTTTTTTTCCATTTTTAATAATGCATACACATTTCCTGTAAAAATATATACGATTAGCCAAAACAATGGTATATCTAATCTATTGGTGGCCTAACACGTTTACCCAGTACTGTATTTAATTCCGATCAGTAAAAATATCTGCCCATAAACAGACACACTTTGAGAAAAGTTCTCTCTGTGATGATATTTGTGATAACAGCACGCTTTTTCACACCAAAACGACTGTACTCCGCTGATGGGTTGCCAAGTAATGACACTTTTTAGCACACAATCATATAACATATACAAGTAATGCAATTGCCCTAATAAATAACTAAATTCTATAGTTTAATTCTTAATGTTTTTTATTTTTTCAGTCCGTTTTTCCTTTAATCTTCGCCTATTTGCACTATGTTTTTCAAACTAATGTCACGGAGATGTTACAGTTGATGAATCAAATCAAGTTGATCTCGTATCAATCTATTTGCTTTATGCAAGAATCGCCATCTAGCGACCATTATGTGTCATTAACAGCATCCTTGTTTGAAGACTTGGCGGCTTTTTTAAACATTTCAAGTAGGTAAATCCATCACGGCGCTACTAGTAGGAATTCACAACCTTAAAATGACCGGCACTTCTAGGTATGTGTAGGTTTAAAAAACTAGTGCTAATGTAGGGTAAGGAATTGTTACCATGTGGACCTACTTGGCAGAAGGTACAGTCAGTAACTTATTAAAGCATATTCAGTATATTTGGGGCTTCCTTGATTTATTTAGTTTTTCTATTTTGTTGTAATAGAACAACAACAGAACACTCAAGGTTGTGTGTTGTCGTGAATAACATCACAGCTGTGATTTGGTCGCCGGCATGAGCCGAAGGTGAGTTCACAATACCACACTCCCTCTCGTGCTCTATTGCTTAAACACAGCATCGACAAGCTGCTACATTAAAGGAATGGTATGGCCAAAAAAACCAAATATACTAGTTTGTAAATTTTCTTTGGAGCTTTGAGCAAACATGGCTACCAGATAATGGAACTCTCCTAAAACTACAGTGGGGCAAAAAAGTATTTAGTCAGCCACTGATTGTGCAAGTTCTCCTACTTAGAAAGATGAGAGAGATCTGTAATTTTCATCATAGGTACACTTCAACTATGAGAGACTGAATGAGAAATAAGAAATCCAGGATTTTTAAAGAATTTAATTGTAAATTATGGTGGAAAATAAGTATTTATTCAATAACAAAAGTTCAACTCAACAGTCAAATGTTTCCTGTAAGTCTTCACCAAGTTTGCACACACTGTAGCTGGTATTTTGGCCCATTCCTCCATGCAAATCTCCTCTAGAGCAGTGAGGTTTTGGGCAACACGGACTTTCACCTCCCTCCACAAATTTTCTATGGGGTTGAGGTCTGGAGACTGGCTAGGCCACTCCAGGACCTTGAAATGCTTTTACGGAGCAACTCCTTCTTTGCCCGAGCGGTGTGTTTGTGATCATTGTCATGCTGGAAGATCCAGCCACATTCCATCTTCAATGATCTCACTAATGGAAGGAGGTTTTGTCTTAACGATACATGGCCCCGTTCATTCTTCCCTTAACACGGATCAGTCGTCCTGTCCCATTTGTAGAAAAACAGCCCCAAAGCATGATGTTTCCACCCCCATGCTTCCCAGTAGGTATGGTGTTCTTGGGATGCAACTCAGCATTCTTCTTCAGCATTGAGTTTTTACCTAAAGTTCTATTTTGGTTTCATCTGACCACATGATATTCTCCCAGTCCTCTTCGGGCTTAAGCAGGGGGACACGCCTGGCACTGCAAAATCTGAGTCCCTCTCGGCGTAGTGTGTTACTGATGGTAGCCTTTGTTACTTTGGTCCCAGCTCTCTGCAGGTCATTCGTCAGGTCCCTCCGTGTAGTTCTGAAATTTTTGCTCACCGTTCTCATGATCATTTTGACCCCACGTTATGAGATCTTGCGTGGAGCCCCAGATCAAGGGAGATTATCAGTGGTCTTGTATGTCTTCCATTTTCTTACAATTGCTCCCACAGTTGATTTATTCACACCAACCTGCTTGCCTGTTGTAGATTCACTCTTCCCAGCCTGGTGCAGGTCTACAATTTTCTTCCTGCTGTCCTTCGACAGCTCTTTGGTCTTGGCCATGGTTGAGTTGGAGTCTGAACGTGTTTGAAGGCTGTGGACAGGTGTCTTTTATAACAGATACGAAGGTCTCAAGAACAGGTGCCATTAAATACAGAGTTTGGGAGTCTGACTGTTTGAGGCTGTGGACAGGTGTCTTTTATACAGATAACGAGGTCAAACAGGTGCCATTAATACAGGTAACGAGTGGAGGACAGAAGAGCTTCTTAAAGAAGTTACAGGTCTGTGAGAGCCAGAAATCTTGCTTGTTTGTGGGTGACCAAATACTTATTTTCCACCATGATTTACAATTAAATTCTTTACAAATCCTGCAATGTGATTTCTTGGATTTTTTTTCCTCATTTTGTGTCTCATAGTTGAAGTGTACCTATGATGAAAATTACAGACCTCTCTCATCTTTCTAAGTAGGAGAACTTGCACAATCAGCCCAATGTATATCATGTCCACTCAATGCCTTGACTTTGACCTAAGTAATGCTACACATAGTGACTATTAAGGTTTACATTAATATTGTAATCTAGAAAACTATCACAGATCTGCAATAAGCCTGGGTGTAGGACAAGCAGTGGGAAGGGGGGTTGCTGTTGAGGTTACGCTGAGTCCAGGATGGCTGTAAGAGTTCTAACTAGTCTGGCATAATTAAAGCGTTAGTGCTTCGTTTGTTTGTTTATTTGGTTTATTTAACGTCGCTTTCAGCATTAATGGCCATTTACAACAGACACAAGGATACTTCAAATCTAGTCATGCATACAAATCGGTCCAATTTAGCATAATCAATTAACCGAATGCATGTCTTTGAGCTGTGGGAGGAAACCAGAGTACCCAGGGTATCACTGAACTGCTGCGCTACCTTGCCTAATGCGTTACTGCATTAATGTGTTAATACATTTTACGTTAATTGAATTTTGTTCCTTGAGTATGTGATTCACCTGTAGCTTCGGGCTGGGTCTGATATGGTCCCCTAATCACTATTCATTCATTCATTCATTCATTCATTCACACTCTCTCTCTCTCTCTCACTCTCACTCTCACTCTCACTCTCACTCTCTCTCCATTTACAGTATTTAGCAGACGCCCTTATCCAGAGCGACTTACAATTGATACAGCCTTACAATCCAAGCAATTGTGGGTTAAGGGCCTTTCTCAAGGACCCAACAGTGGCAGCTTGGCAGAGGTGGGATTTGAACCCTGGACCTTCTGGTCCATAGTCCAGTACCTTAACTGCTAGGCTACCACAGTCCCTCCATAGCTGTTCTTTGCCTTGGAGTTCTGCTGATGGTCACTGTTGATCTGAATTAGTTTAATATTGTTTTTATGAAGACTTACTGATCCCTTATTCATATTGTTTATTTTTGACCATGTTTGACCAGTTTTTTTATTCTCTCTGTTTTTGGAAAACACTGTTATTCCCTACCCTACCATACCTCAGTTCTCGTCAAACTCAATGCATTTTGACTCGAAAAATTAGTTTCGGTCCTCGCCGTTTGCTCTGTACTCTGAACAATTGCTTAAACTTTTAGGAGTCGAGTCAAGCAATTCCAGTCGAAACTCGATTCACAATTCAGTACACAGTGATTCAGATTCACAATAGTTCTCTCAGTGCAGATCTACACTGTGTTTATAGTTTTGTTTCCTTTTTATTTTTACATCTACAGTACTGCATTCTTAGTGCAAACAAGTCCCCATGGGTCCTAAAAAGAGATTTCAGCCAACCGAAAGGAAAATAGGAAGTGAATTCTCCGGAGTTAGTTTGAGCAGCTACATTAGTGCCCAGAGTTCACCAATAGAGTAAGTGTTTCCCTTTCTCTTTCAATTCATTACTCAGTAAATTACATGAGATTTTTCAATACTTTATTATAAAATTGTTTTTGTGTTAACGATATTGGCCAACTGTAGGTTAATGTAAGTGTTTTAAATAACAGCTCCACTACGATATAGTATAGGCTATATTAAACTCGGTTCGTGATACATTTAGTTATGATGGATTTGTCAGAACGTCGTAAATCAGGGAGATGTACAATACGCCTCCATTACTGCAAATTTATTCAACTTACATTCTTCCTTACGGGAAAAACTAGCTCGGACCTTGTCATTTATGGTACTCGACAAGACTTCTGGAACAAAGTAATGGCAAGAACCGAGGCACCACTGTACTTCATTCAGATCGGCGAAAGACTGCCCATAAACACAGTTCCCTCTCTGAACTGAGAGTGCCTGTGTCAGAGGTAAGGACTTCTGCATATACATTTGTACAAAACCAAAGCGAAAAGCTGTACGCCTGAAAATTAAGTGTATTGCTCCACTGTGGACAAACCTACATATGAATAGCCTTAGAACAACACTCCAACATCTGTTATAATAAGAACATGTGGAACATGTGCAGGAATCCTTGTCCATGGTAACCACACTGTATGGAGGGGGTCAGTAGGCCTTTAGAGCAGTGAGGTGCAGGTATTCTTACCAAAGTACTCGTTGAGGAAGGCGAGTGAGGCAAGGTAGCAGCCGAGACTGAAGAACTCTGCCACCACCATGAGCCAGTGCCAAGTACGCACGGTCAGAGCCACCATCAAGAGCTCAGTAAGGATCAGAGCCGTGAATGAGATGGCCACCACGTGTACAAACTCCTGATCGAAGAGCACCAGTGCACATCAGGATGCCCCCTGGTGGAGAAAAACTAGAATTTTCAGTCAAGGGTTTTAGCAGTTAAGACGCAATCAACTTTGGACAGTCTACCTGCTGCATAATGAAATGCAAAAATGAAGAGCGCTGTCCTTCTCTAATTCAAGACATAAGCACTGCGCTTTCATTTTCACTTCCAAACATCCAGCAGGAAAACAAAACAAAACAACACTACAAGCATGCCATGCCATTCTGCTCCCTTACAGAACTGGACGCCTCTCATTTACACACTCTCCAGTACATACTGTATCAGTCTCCCTTTCCATTTCCATCATAAGCGCCACCTGACTTTGCCTAATGGCCTCTGACTGATCACATAATTGCTCCTCTTCATGTGGCAAAGGCTTGGAGCATTCCTCTGAACTAACTGCCGTGTAGCCCCTGCTGTTGCTTTTCTCTGTGTGTTGAGGTTTAATTAAAAAGCGAGAGCTGTCGGGATGTCACGCTTGGACAGGGACACTGATCTCTCTCGCTCAATGCATGGCCCGATCCGTTTACAAGAAGGAGAAAAGCACAGTGTGATACCTTAGAGCTTCCGGCCCAAGACTGTTGCTTAAGGCAATTGCACTTAGGGATGCCAAGAGGCTCAATAATTCAATAATTTAGTGTTTTGTAACTTACTATATTAGCCAAGCTTCTACATGACTTTAAGACATAGCTCTGTTGGCAGCCTAGTGCTGAGGAATCAATTTCCTTTACCAGAAGATCAGACTAGTACTTAAGCAGAGACATGAGTACACAGAGAATGTGAAGAAGTTGTTTACCTTGATATACACTTATCAAAACCCAAATAAAAAAAGTTTTAAATGACAAGGAGCGTCCCTGTGTGGCAAAAGAGAGAGAACCAACATTTAGAACCACTGACATGCACCAATCAGAGTAAAGAGAACAAGCACGGATAAAATTGAATTACATTAAAAGTAGCACTAGTTTGAGTAGACTGCTACGTGTTAAGAAGGTGAACCTGAAAATGGGGTTCAGAGTATGTGGTATCACCTTGGTGAGATCTTTATATAGCTCTGGATAAAGCAAAGCCATCTCAGGCTTCACATCTTGGTCGAGCACCAGTGAGAACACTGGAAACATGGTGTAGATCGTAGCATACCTGTGAACATTAATGACGCAGAATTAAGTCAAGTCAGATCTATTTATATAGCGCTTTTTACAATGGAGCATTGTCTGAAAGCAACTTTACAATTTTAGATCATCTCCTAATATCTACGTCCAATCCCAAATTGAGCAAGCCTAGGGTGACAGTTGCAAGGAAAAACTCCCTAAGTGTTATGAGAAAGAAACCTTGGGAGGACCAAGACTCAAAAGGGACCCAACCTCCTTGGGTGGCGTAGATAATAAATCTAAGAATGAAACTAAAGTCATGGAGTCACACTTCAAGAATTAACCTTAAACACATACAAACATAAGCCACATTACAACAGCACACATTAAGTGCTGAGTACATCAGATGGCAAGTGAACAGTCAGTTCTCATAGTAGATGTGTTGGATGTGGTTGAAACAATTCACAGTAAAGACGTTAACAAGACAAAAATCAATAAGGCCAGACAATGGGGGCATCTCCAAAACAAGGCTTGTGGGGTGCTTCCATAGCAGTGGGGAGTTCCTCACTACAGTGGTTCAGTGAAGGATAAACCACGTACCACCAACAGGGTGTTGGCACCCAAGGCTCCTCAATGCATATGAGTACCAAATCCTATTCCATCTACACGAAAGGAAAGAAACCTACTGTGGTATAAGATACAGAAGCTTTTAACACTGGTTACGAGAGAAATGTGCCACTACTGCTTAGTTGCAGATGGTTTACCATGCTATGCCCTGTTTATTTGTTGATTTATTTAACGTCACATCAGTATCAATGGCTATTCGTGACAGGGGCAGTTATATAAGAATATTATGTAGTGTGTGTGTGTACATGTATGCATACGTACAGAAACCCACAACTGTTTAGATCTTGTATATATTATCCATAGAAATATTCTCTTATATTCCTTCCTTTATATTTATTACCCTTGCACTACTCTGCTTTTTTGCTACCACTTGTATTTCTGGTAGATGCTAACTGCATTTCGTTGCACTGTACTTGTACTGAACAATGGCAATAAAGTTGAATATCTATCTATGTAATGAATGTCTTGTCCATCACGTGGATGTGAGCACCCTTTGCCTGGGGAAGTGATGGCACCAGGGTGCACTGTGGGAAGAAGACAAGGAGGTGGACAAAATGTGACATTCGTGATCACCATTAGATTACAATTTTTTTTAGCTATGGTATAATTACCACATCTCATTATTTTTCAGTCTTCATATGCTAAAGTGGGAAGTATTTAGTGTGACCTCTCCTTACACCTGACCAATAGCAGCATCTGGCAGCTTCATCAGGATGCCAAGTTGAGCCTTCTACAGTCCGAAGATGCTTGATCGGGAATGGTCTTTTTTTGAAGGGTAGCAGCCAAGAAACCACTTTTTTCTGGAGGTTAACAGGGTGAAAAGGCTAAGGTATGCTAAAGCTCACAAAGATTGAAATGAATAGCAATAGAAGAGAGTATTCTGAAGTGACGAATCCAAGTTTGAAATTTATGGCTCCAATCGACGACAATATGTTATAAATATGGTTATTATACCATTGCTAAAACAACAAATCTAACAGTGGCATAAGACTTTGGCACAGTACTGTACATGCATATGAATGACTGTACTTATTGTTTGACCTTATTCCCCAATACAGAACACAGTCTATTGTACAGTTTAAGCAAATCAATGCTGTTTCAACTAGATCTTAGTGGTCAGAGGTGTGCTGATTGGCTCACACACATTCAAGAGAAAGTGTCTTGGATCACTTACCCCACCATGAGGAATCCCTGGTACAAAGGAACAGATGCAAAGTAGAAAATCGAGGAAAAAACAGCCTGGAAAAAAAACAGCAAAAAAAAAAAGGAATACAGAATCACAAATTCTATCCAAAACAGTCTCTTCATGAAGACCAAATGTAACTACGTAAATGAGCCCAGCTTTGCTTTATATAAACTAGTCTTACAAGCTTCCATTTGTCCACCACTAACCCAACTATTATTCATGAGACTGCATTGCAAGCATTATATACAGTACTGTGCAAAAGTCTTAGGCCGCCATTACATTTATTGATTTGGCAATGGTATATTGACCATATGTAACCTATTTTTGATGATTAGACCCAAAAAGTTAACACTTTCCACAATACTCTGGTAGCCTAGTGGCTAAGTTACTGGACTCTGGACCAGAAGGTCCAGGGTTCAAATCCCAGCTCTGCCAGGCTGCCACTGTTGGGTCCTTGAGCAAGGCCCTTAACCCACAATTGCTTGGATTGTAAGACTGTATCAGTTGTAAGTCGCTCTGGATAAGGGCGTCTGCTAAATGCTGTAAATGTAAATGTACTCTTTTCCACTTATCTTCATTCCAATCTTTATGAGCTTTAACACATCTTAGCCTTTTCACCCTGTTCCCCTTTAAAAAATAGTGTTTTCTTGGCTGCTACCTTTCGAAAAAAAAAGTCCATTCCTGACTTCGACTGTAAAAGGGCATCCCGATGAAGCTGCTAAATGCTGCTGTTGCTCAAGTGTAAAGGGAGGTCACACTACATACTTGTCACTGTAGCCTATAGAAGTGTTTTTCTGATTTTTTTGAATACTGCATACAAATTTCCTGAATTTTCTGGTTGTATTCTAAGAAAGAGACTGAGAAATAATTACGTATGGTCATTATACCATTGTAAAAGAATGGTATATCTAATCTAATGGTGGCCTAAGACTTTAACACAGTACTGTATTCATAATAATAGAAATGCCTACTACATAGTAATGATGAGCTTCATTAATTGCAGTATGTAACTGCGCAGTAAGATCTGGATTACCTGCATGGTGGAGATGATCATGCCACGATGCATGACAAACTGGCCGAGAGCTGCAGAGCGTTTGTAGCTGTTGCGACCGTGTACCATCAGCAGCCTACCGATATGTTTGAACTGTGTTATAGAGAAATCTGCAGCCAGAGATGCCTGCTTGCCCTCCTGCACACAGTCAACAGACATACAGACATTCATAAATATAACATAACACATGCTATGGGCAGTAATGGACATTTAGATTGCTTACGTATGTCTACTTTACTCAAGTCATCAAGTATTTTTCTGATAACTTTCACTTGTTCTTCACTAAACCTTGAAAGGATAGTGTATAGATTTCTCCCTAAACAATTTCCCATACCCTTCCATTAACTTCCCTATCAGAACCTGCTCAGACTCAGCTGAGAACAAGTGACTCTGTATAGCTGTAGATCCTCCCATGCAACCTGGTTACCCTAGCTATGAAAAACAAGCCAGTGTAAGAGCATTTCTAGGACATTCGCAAACTTTTTTAGATTTCAGGCTTCAGTTTGGCAGTTCCAATGAACCAATGCACATTTTCTTGAATACATTTTAAACAAAAATCTATAGTCTCCTGCAATTAAAAGAAATGACAAGAAACACAGGTTGAAAATTGTAAACAAAATTCCCTATTGTAGCTTCACCCTATATTAAATAACCAAGTGGAACATTTTTTTTTCTAATTTCTGAAGAACAATTCAAAAATAATGTCTACTTTCTTATATAAGAAATAACCAGAAAGAATCTTTAGTCTGCTGCAATTAAAAGAAATTAAATGCGTTTCAAATGCATATGGGAGCATGATATGACAGTGCCCTCTGGTGTTCAAAAACACAACTGCATTAGATGGTGTAATAAACAGATAAGTGATGGCATCGATCTCTACAATGCACACTGTGAAATTTTGCATTGCGTTACACCCCTGATAGGTCGGTAAACAACAAGGCTTGGGGGTGCTCCCGGTGAGGACCTGCCAACAGCGTCAATTAGTGACAAGGTGCCCAAGACTCATCGATTCCCAAGAGCAACAAATCCTATTCTTATGATACTTGAGTTAAAAAAAATGTAAAAAAATACTGATGACTTCAAAACTCTGAGTATTTTTCTCATGGCTAACTTTTTTTTTCTTGAGTCATTTTCAGAAATTTGTTGTTACTAGAGATGGGTCCGATCCGATCCGATCCTATATCAGTATGGGGTCTGATAGTGACGTCATTCAGTCATCGGATATCAGACGGACAGGTTTGATCCACTTACCGATCTATAGTTCATTCTACAGTGCTGTGAAAAAGTATTTGCCCCTTACAGATTTCTTCTGTTTTTGCACATTTGTCACACTTAAACATTTCAGATTAGCAAACAAATTTCAATATCAGATAAAGATAACCTGAGTGAACACAAAAAGCAGTTTTTCACTGATGATTTCATTTATTAGAGGAAAAAAAAAGCTATCCAAACCAACCTGGCCCTATGTGAAAAACCATTCCATGCTTGATTGTAGTTGTTGCCACCAAGTGGCACAACCAAGCTTGGGGGCAATTACTTTTTTCACATAGGGCCAGGTTGGTTTGGATGGCTTTTTCCCCTTAATAAATGAAATCATCATTGAAAAAAAATGTTTTTTGTATTCACTCAAATTTGTTTGCTAATCTGAAACATTTAAGTGTGACATGTGTAAAAACAAAAGAAAACTGTAAGGGGCAAATACTTTTTCACAGCACTGTACATCTTACCACGAGCATGCGGCAACTTGAGTGAGCAAACAGTATTAGCTGTTGGTTTAACTAAAATATTGCTTCTGTGAAGACTTTTTTTTAGTCAGGAAATTCTGAAAAGCAAGTATGCTGTAACATTAAACACAGTACCAACAACAACAACTTCTTCTTTCGGTTTTTCCCTTTATCAGGGGTCACCACAGCGAGTTAAACGTTTCCACCTCACCCTGTCCTCCACGTCCTCTACTCTCGCCCCAACTCCCTGCATATCTTCATTTACCACTACCAAATAACTCCTCTTTGGTCTTCCTCTCCGTCTCTTGCCTGGCAGCTCCATCTCCAACATCCTCCTACCAATATATCCACTATCCCTCCTCTGCACATGTCCAAACCATCTCAGTCGTCCCTCTCGAATTTTGTCTCCTAATTTTCCAACCTTTGCTGTCCCTCTGATGATTCTCATTCCTAATCCTGTCCACCCTAGACACTCCTAAAGAGAACCTCAACATCTTAAGTTCTGCCACCTCCAGCTCTGCTTCCTGTCCCTTTGTCAGTGCCACTGTCTCCAAGCCATACAACAAGGCTGGTCTCACTACTCTCTTATAAATCTTTCCTTTCCAACAACAATAATCATAATATAAAAAAAACAAACAAAAAAACCCTCCTGTGCCGGTATTGGCAGTTGTGCACTGGAATTGGATCAGAACTGAAAAAATGTGGATGGGTCCATCACTAATTGTTACTTTTACTCATGCAAAGATATTGGGTCAATGGATTCGCCATCTGTACCACCAACGACCACCACATTTTTTTTAAAAAGGTCTCTTAATTTAGCTCTCAGGGTCAAATTACAGCTCCAAATATTACATTTACATTTACATCATGTAGCAGAGGCCCTTATCCAGAGCGACTTACATTATGATACAGTCTTACAATCCAAGCAATTGCGGGTTAAGGGCCTTGCTCAAGGACCCAACAGTGGCAGCTTGGCAGAGGTGGGATTTGAACCCTGGACCTTTTGGTCCATAGTCCAGTACCTTAACCGCTAGGCTACCACAGTAGTACTGAATGATTATAGTTATAATAGAAATAATGACTTGGAAGATTTTGAGAGGCTTACAGGTCTACATTAAACGCACTTGTCATGTATAACAGTGACAGCTAAGCAAATCAGCAGATCACAGTCGGCCAGCAAAATGTGACCTTCTAGTGAAACATGAAATTATTACTCAACACAACTGTAATGCGCATCGAATTACCTTTCCTTCAATGCCGATACCGCAGTCTGCCGCCTGGATCATGCTGACATCATTCCCTCCATCACCTGAGCAGAGAAAAAAGCCAGTGCATTTAATAGCCATATGAATAACATAACATTCTTATGAAGCACACACAAACAAAACATAGATGCATAAATTCTTAATACTTAATAAAACATTGTACTTAACAAGGAAAAATAATAACATTATTCGTTCCCTTTACTGAATTCAAAGCAAGGCTGACCGATAGCACAGGTTCTGTTGGCTGTGTGCTGTTGGAGGAGCTTGACAATCTGTGCTTTCTGTGTGGGAGAGCAGCGGCAGCACACCACGGCTGGGCACTGGCATGCCAGCTCCACAAACTCATGCTCATAGTAACGCAGACACACCTGACAACACACACACACAGAGGCAAGGGTTTTTCTCTTTGTAATACTTGGTATGCAAGCTTCTTCCGTTTTCAGCGTTGACACACCTAAGACAAAGCTCATCAATAATTGAGAGTGTTTAGGCTGGCCTACCTCCAGAGAGTCTCCTGAGATGACCAGGGCACAGTCATGTTTCCTCCTGAAAGCATTCAGCTCCAGGTGGGCTTCACCTCGATTTGACACCTACCAAGCAGAGAACATACAACAGACCAGGCAGGTATTATATAAAATGAAAACCTTTATGTATTGTATTAACCATCCTTAGAGTTAGGATAACGAAATTCATACAAGGCCAAATCTCATGTCTAGGCCTCTACTGGTCCAATAGCATTTTTTGTCTTGTCTATTTCAAAAGTAATGAGCATCTTAAAAGTTCTTCTTTGGCCCGGACAAAAAAAGGTCACCACCTGATTTTTTTTAAAAAGAGCCTCCCATTGGATAATTACTGCATTGGTGATTATGTTTCAGCTGGCAACAAGTTATTTAACTGATGCAGTGAGTAGCTTCTCATTTGTTAAACAGCCATTGAAAGACATGTTTTTCATGGAAAAGATGTTAATCTGTAAGTCCAAATCTCCCATCATCAATACAAGACCTTGAAGAAAAATTAATGCAACTCTGGACAGAATTGCTTCTGCAATGTCACAACATTTATTTCTGTCCAGAGCTGCATTCATTTTCCCCAAGATCTTGTATTGATGACGGGAGATTTGGACCACTGCACAAAGTCTTCTCCAGCACATCCCAAAGATTCTCAATGGGGTTCAGGTCTGGACTCTGTGGTGGACAATCCATGTGTGAAAATGATGTCTCATGCTTCCTAAACCACTCTTTCACAATTTGACCCTTCTGAAACAGATGTACATCTTTTCCACGACCACAGGATGTGTCTCTTGATATGGTTGTTTAACAAATGAGAAGCTACTCACTGCATCAGTTAGGGTTAAAGAACTTGTTGCCAACAGAAACATATTCACCAATGTAGTAATTATCTGATTGGAGAGTCTTTTTCCATCTTCAATGCTCAAATGATGGAAGGAGGTTTTGGCTTAAATTCTCACGATCAGTGAGGGGAATGTATATGTGTGTGTGTGTGTGTGTGTGTGTGTGTGTGTGAGACTATGATCATAAAGGTAACACAAATGAAGCTCAGGCTTTCACAAATTAACCATTTTATTGTCTGTGGTTATGTTCTTAGGCAAAGCTTAACTTGTCCAGTACCTTAGCCCAGTGGTTAAGGTACTGGACTATGGACCAGAAGGGTTCAAATCCCACCTCTGTAGACTGTGGTAGCCTAGCGGTTAAGGCACTGGACTATGAACCAAAAGCTCCAGGGTTCAAATCCCATCTCTGACAAGCTGCCACTGTTGGGTCCTTGAGCAAGGCCCTTAACCCACAATTGTCTGGATTGTAAGATTGTATCAATTGAAAGTCACTCTGGATAAAGGCCTCTGCTAAATTTTGTAAATGTAACGTTAAAGTTACTAAGTTAGGAACATAACTAGGCATCACATTGATTTACTTTCTTAACTATTGATAACCCTACATATAGCCCTACATAACTAACTTTAAGGCTTTTCTAACAACCATGCTGATTTACATTAAACATTATGCAGACTGGATGTGCAGACTGAATGCTTTCTGCTGAGACGCTGAAGCGGTTTTACAACAGACTCGCTGTTCAGTTTTCATGTCTATTCCAGCTTGAAATAATCCCAAACTTCTCTGTTCCTGCACTTTTAGGACTTGTGTGAAAATCTGATGATGTTTTAGGTCATATTTATGAAGACATATAGAAAATTCTAAAGGGTTCACAAACTTTCAAGCACCACTGCACTTGAGTTTCACGAGGAATCGTTTCAGCCCTATTGCCAAGCTGCCACTGCTGGGTTTTGAGCAAGACTTTTAACCCACAATTGCTTGGATTGTAAGACTGTATCAATCGTGAGTAGCTCTGGAAAAGGGCGTCTGCTAAATAACATCAATGTAAAATCAGCACAACTTTCTGTGCCACAAAACTTGCATCATCATGCTCAGGTCCAGAATATTTAAGCGCAGTGTGAGCACAGGCCAGCGGGGAAGTGGCGACAATTGTGGGACTGTGGTGGCCTAGTGGTTAAGGTACTGTACTATGGACCAAAAGGTCCAGGGTTCAATTCCCACCTCCGCCAAGCTGCCACTGTTGGGTCCTTGAGCAAGGCCCTTAACCCACAATTGCTTGGATTGTAAGACTGTACCAATTGTAAGTCGCTCTGGCTAAAATGCTGTAAATGTAAAATGTGCCATGGCACAGTACAAGGCAGCCAGGCATAGTGTGGGTATGCCCCAAGACAGATTCCAGATTCTGAGCAGAACATGCAGGGAGAAACTGTGTGAAAATAAAATGACTGAAGCTTCCCTGTTCTGTACTGAATCGATCAACATCTGTTCATTAGCATATCTGAACAACACATTTAACACCAACCGGTCTGAAGACGTGGATGTCTTGATTCCTCGACACCAGATGAGAGCTTTTGGCTATGCATGTAGCCGTTTCTAATTTGTCTCCTGTCAACATCCAGATCTGAAATATAACGAGACCGAATGCAAGATAAATCGTGCGTTATTTACAACCCTGACTTCAGATCCTGAGTGAAAAAATATGAATTTTGTGAGCGGCTGGACCTTGATGCCGGCAATTGCGGAGGAGCTCCAGGGTGGGTCTAACGTCAGCCTGCAGCTGATCCTCAACTCCAGTCACACACAGCAGCTCCCATCTCTCTCTCCAAACTCTCAACGACTGCTGCAAACCTTCAGAGCTCGGTCATGCAGGCCTCAGCTTTGCCTGGTTATGCTACCGACTCTACAGAGACAAACGCAAAGGCAAAAGTGACAAATGGGTGAGAGCCCTGGCTAAATTACAGCAAAGTTAGTATGGCGGTAGCTGTCCATACCTCAAAGTCTTGGTATTGCTCTTCAGACAGACTCTTCTTAGCAACCACCAGTGTGCGGAGCCCTCCCTGGCCATGTTCCCACACTAAACACATACATCATTATAACCAATGAAGGCCATAGGCATAAAATATGTCTACTGCATGATGGACCAAATATTTTTGACCTTTTAGATCTGAATGTCACCACGCAACTGCACATTTGAACCCGCGCAGAGAGAACCAGTGTGGAAAAATATAGCCTTAAGGGAATTTCGGGAAACCAACTACATCGAAGTGGGGCGGCAGTTTACGTTTGATATGAAAACCCAATGGCTGTTGATCACTGATTGCTTATTGACAAGTGCATACACCCCCCTGCACATCTGCACCATTTTAACCAAGGCTGCAATTATGACATGATGTACTGTTGTAGCTTACAGGGATATGTCTTTATTTGGGGCACATTTTAATTAATAAACATCACCTCCAGTGCTCATTGACTGTGCATTGTCAATAGCATTATGAACGTCAGAATGGGAAATAAAACAGCTGCAAGGTTTTTGACTGCAGCCATGTCTGCACTGTCCTTGATCATTTATAGATAAATAACACCTTTACGTTTGTCTTTGATGTAGACAGCATTTGCTTGCCACAACTTTTATTTTCATCTGGACTCATTTAAATTCTATGCAAGAACCCACTGAGCTGGTTAGCATTTATAAAGCTGCGTGCTTACCTCTTCCTCCAGCCAGTCATTGTACTGCACAATGCTGGCCATGGCAACATCTGCTCCCTTCATGTAAAAAGTAATCTCCCCAGTGGCCTCCTCCTGGAATATAATCAAATAAGGTAACAAACAGATCAAATTTAAATGAATAAAACAGTTACCACTTTATCTTGGTGAGCACACAGTACACCTGGAGGCTAGAGTTGCTCTGAACATTTCTGGCTGAAAATGGACATAAACAGCACCTTCAGTTTATGGAACAATAACATTTTTTTTTACGTAAAAGTTTCAGATTGAAACACAAACAATTTCAATGGTAAAAAAAAAAGATAAATCCATTAAAAATGCATACATATCCAGTTTTAGTAGCGGCAGATCAACAATGAAAACGCCGGGCCAGACTGCGATGATGAATGAAAAAAGCGTAGGAACAAAAGTGCTGTATTAAAACAACACAAAAACAAACAGCTAGGCTACTCCAGGACCTTGAAATGCTTTTTACGGAGCTACTCCTTCGTTGCCTGAGTGGTGTGTTTAGGGTCATTGTCATGCTGGAAGACCCAGCCATGTTTCATCTTCAATCCTCTCACTGATGGAAGGAGGTTTTGGCTTAAGATCTCACGATACATGGCCCCGATCACTCTTCCCTTAACACGGATCAGTCGTCCTGTCCCCTCTTCAGAAAAACAGCTCCAAAGCATGATGTTTCCACCCCCATGCTTCACAGTAGGTCTGGTGTTCTTGGGATGCAACTCAGCATTCTTCTTCCTCCAAACACGAGTTGAGTTTTTACCAAAAAGTTCTATTTTGGTTTCATCTGACCACATGATATTCTCCCAATCCTCTTCTGGATCATCCATATGCTCTCTGGCAAACTTCAGATGGGCCTGGACAGGCACTGCAGGATCTGAGTCCCTCTCGGCGTAGTCTATTACTGATGGTAGCCTTGTTACTTTGGTCCCAGCTCTCTGCAGGTCATTCATCAGGTCCCTCCGTGTAGTTCTGGGATTTTTGCTCACCGTTCTCATGATCATTTTGACGGGATGAGATCAGAATGGCTAGTGGAAAAAACATGGTTGCCAGGTTCTCTTAGAGATTTTGCTTCTTTAGGGCTTATTTACATAGACCAGCTGTGGGATTCTTTTGTGGGGTCAAGCAACTGTGGAATTAAACACAGCACCCTCTAAACGCCTACCGACCACTTTGTACTAAAGAAAACGAAGAATTAGATTATTTAATATTAAAAATAAGTTACGCCACATCTTTGTGAGATTATTGGCTGGTTGCAAAGTAGAAATCTGATTATTGCCTGGGTCATGTAAACCCGAAGGTTTAACCTTATCTGTTTACTCAAGTGCATGTATGCTCGTTGATCGGATTACTGACAAAATCTGATTTTCTGCAGTTATCGGATTATTAAGTGCATGTAGACACACTCGGTATTGGCCATGTGGAATCATTTCATGGTCATGGAAGTGACTTATAAGTATAGCTAAAACTAAAAATGCTAAATAATTACATAAACTTCCAGTTTTGCTTTTCAGCTCAGTGTGTTCAAAATTTCTGGCCAAGATTTTGGCCATTTTACTGTTTCAGTATCTCAAGTTGTTGCAAACCGAGCTGAAGCTAGACGTTAGGTGCTCCTGTGTGAGGTACTTTTGAATCTGAGCATCAGTCATCACTGTCTAAAGCAACACACACTCACCCTGACGATGATACCCATGCGCTTGCTCTCTGAGGTGAATGGGAAGACCTGTAAGATGCAGAAGGTCAGGATCTGTCCCGCCGGAGTCTTAAGCTGAAGAGAGTTCAGATCCCTGTTCACCAGAGTCAGACCTACACTCTCCGTCCAATGCACCAGTGCCACCTATGTAACATAAATACAGGAATGAGTCATAGCATGTATATACAAACAACACTGATATTGCATTACTACGATGTTGCAATATTGCAACAATTAACTCATTTAAAACTGCACTGAACAGTGTACAGAACTGGCGTTTCTCCAGCTCCCTACAATACATTTACATTTCTAGTAGACACTCTTATCCAGAGTGACTTAAAACTGATAGAATGAAAGCAATAATGGGTTAAGGACCTTGCTCAAGGGCCCAACAGTGTCAGCTTGGCAGTGCTGGTACTTGAACGCTGGACCTTCTGCTCAGTACAGTGGGATCTCAGTTCTCGACTCATTTTGACTAAAAATATTTGTCTTGGTTCTCGTCGGTTGCTCGGTACTTGGTGCACTTGCTTGAACTTTATGTGACTGTGGTAGCCTAGCGGTTAGGGTACTGGACTATGGACCAAAAGGTCCAGGGCCACTTGGGTCCTTGAGCAAGGCCCCTAACCCACAATTGCTTGGATTGTAAGACTGTATCATAATTGTAAGTCGCTCTGGATAAGGGCCTCTGCTAAATGCTGTAAATGTAAATGAATCAATCCGCGCGACTCGTTTCAGCTGAAACTCGATTCAGGAGTCAGTTCACAGTGATTCAGATTCACAATCGCCCTTGCTCAGTGAAGATCTCTGCTGCGTTTATGGTGTTTTTCTTTATTTACTTTATTTATCTACAGTACTGGAGTCTTGGTGCAAATAAGTCTCCCTGGATCCTGAAAAGGGTTGTATTGACTGCCATCCGAAAGTTAAACAGGAACTTAATGCGCCAGAGCACAGGTTGCAGTTAGCATTAGCAGCTATGCTAGCTAGAAAAAGTTTTCACGGTTCTCCTCGTTTGCTCAGTACTCTTGTACGACTCGAGCCACGCAACTCATTTCAGCCGAAACTTGATTCATGAGTCACGATTAACGATTCAGATTCACAACAGCTCTCCCAGTGCAGATTTCTGCTGTGTTTGTGTTTTTCTTTAATTTTACATCTACAGTACTGAATTCCTAGTGCAAATAAGTCTCCAAGGGTCCTAAAATGCTTAGTAATGAGAGCCAACCAAAAGGAAAGAAATCCTCTTGGCTTCCAGGCTGCAGTTGGCATTAGCAGCTATGCCTGAGCTCACCAATACACAAGTGTTTTACTTTAATTTTTCACCTTTAATCCATTACTCACTAAACTACATGAGCTTTTTCAACCCTTTACTATAAAGCTTTGTGTTAATCATTAAAAGTGTTTGACTTAATTATCATTACTTATCATAGTCACTATTATACAGTATAGACCTCTCTACCAAACACTCATTAAACCCCTCAGTTCATGTTTCATGTAACTTATGAAGAATTTGTTGGAACATAACCCCATCATAAATCAGGGAGCACCTGTACAATACAACTCCATTAATGCATATAATGCCTTAATGATTTCTGGGGATCTGGGAGAGACTCATTCAATTTACATTGAATTACATTATGGGAATAATTTGCTCGGTAATTATCGTTTTCGGTTCTCGACAAGCATTCTTGAACGAATTAATGACAAGAACTGAGGTACAACTGTAGTCCAGTACGTCAACTGTAGCACCACCACAGGCTTATCTTCATATTAAGCTATTACAGAATAACTGAGATCGAGGTGTCAACAGATACACTTTCCAATAAACACAATACTCAATAATCAAAGTATTCTTAGTCTTTATTTAGGTTTTAGTGGTCACTGCACTTTGCAATTCTACAATTACTGCCTGTAGTCCATCTGTTTCTCTACATACTTTGTTAGTCCCTTTTACTCTGTTCTCTTATGGTCAGGACCCAAACAGGACCACCACAGATCAGGTACTATTTCAATGGTGGATCATTCTCAGCACTAAAAATACTTTGTGTGAACAAAGAAACTAACCTAAGTACTGTATGATTTTAATAATTGCATTTTTAACATTGCTTTTTTGTAACCATATGTATTAATCAATAACAGAACAAAAATATTTGTATTATTTTAATGAATTTGGTAAGGTGATATTTTGTCACAGACTCCTTTCGTCAAGATAGCTCTGTCCTGTTGTCTGTCACAATGAAGTAGTATAGGCCTTGGGCTCTTTGAGGACGAAGACTGACAAGGCCAGCACTGAAAGACACACACACTTAGAGAGACCAGAACTGAACACTGAGCGCTAGTCCCCTGAGAAAATTAAATATTGATCACCCTGACAGAAGAGACTACAGAGGAGATAAGACGTGAGCATTAAAGGAAATAAATAAATAGACATATCAAGAGAGAAGAGCAGACAGGCAATTTCAGCCAAACAGATGGCGTTTTTTTTTCTTTCACAGCCCTTAAAAGCCATCACGTCTCCAGAAACACTTAAAGATAAATGCACTGGTAGGAAATATGAATGTAAAACTTTCCAAACACAAGTTAAACCGGAATTACCAAGAACTGAAATGCATCAGAACTGTTTACTTGTATGTTCAAACACATAGCTCATGCAGCTGTTCCTGAAATTGTACCATACGAAGTCAAGCTTACAGGGCAACCACATCTGTCAGTAAGAAACACTAGTATCAATAAAAACAGCATTTTTATCGGTTATGCCATAAGGTCTTACATCATTAACCACTGCATTATAAGCTCACTGGACATAGTAGCGTTTAATAACAGCTACAATTTCGTTTTGACATGGACTGGACAAGTCTCTGGATGTAGACAACATCAATGATCAGCCACTCTTGCTGATCAGCAGAAAAGTGGCTGATCATTGCGTACTTTGGCCAGATTTTGGTCAGGCAGTCCCACAGATTTTCATGAGGATTCATATCTGGGAATTTTGCAGGCCAGTTGAGTGACTGCTCCTGAATATTCATCATGCCAATCAGTTGCATTTGTAGTGATGTGTGAATGTGAAAATTGTCATCTTGGAATACAGGGATAGGAATGTTATGTTCCTCTGTAAGATAATGAGCAAAAGGTAAAACTGTGGACTGTGGTAGCCTAGTGGTTAAGGTACTGGACTCTGGACCAGAAGGTCCAGGGTTCAAATCCCACCTCTGCCAAGCTGCCACTGTTGGGTCCTTGACCAAGACCCTTCATCCACAATTGCTTGGATTGTGAGATTGTAAAAATTTAAAGTCGCTCTGGATAAGCGTCTGCTGTAAATGTAAATGTAAAACCTGGTTGTCCCACAGCTCAATGTAGGCACTGCCGCCTCAACCAAAAGACCCATTTCCATGTAATTAAAACACCTCCAGAACATCACAGAACCTCATCCAGCTTGAACCAAACCTTGCACGGCTTTCTGAGGA
This sequence comes from Ancistrus triradiatus, assembly GCA_025084515.1. Taxonomy (NCBI): domain Eukaryota; kingdom Metazoa; phylum Chordata; class Actinopteri; order Siluriformes; family Loricariidae; genus Ancistrus; species Ancistrus triradiatus. The sequence goes on along the minus strand of JAJAGP010003956.1, from coordinate 34,382 downwards.
CTTCGATGGACACAATGCCTAGCATCATTCACAAACAGGCAGAAACAAGATTTATCTGACCTGATAACATGTTTCCAGTCATGAATAGTCCAATTCTTGTGTCTTTTCGCCCACTGTAACCGGGCACTGAATGTTCTTTCAGAAATTGGCTATGAAGGAGCTGCGTTGACTTCTAGAAGCAATTCTTGCCTGGAAGTGAAGCAATTTTTATTCACAAGCTGTGAAATATGCAAACGATGTTGTCTGTTATTTTCGTCTTTAGGCCACAATTCTGACAACAATTTCTTGTAGACTGGGATTTATGCCACTGTTTGTAGACCCATATGACTGAACGCTTTGATACACCTTCAAATTTAGCTACTTCCTTCACACCACGGCTTTTGGCATGCCAAAATTTTCTACACATTCCAACCCATTTTCCACACATTGAACAAGATATGCACTGCACTGTACCACCTCTTCTCAATCTATGAATCCTGTCACACACCCTGCAAGTATTTACAGCCCGATTATCCACAAGCAATGCCAGGAACCTGAAATTACTACCAACTTAAACATGCAAGATGACTAACTTTGTCCGAGGAGCTTACTATTAAATTTTTATTCAACAATACCATAAGTAAATTTTCCTTGTGTGTGACTCATTTTTGCCTGCCTTTTCTCTGTTACTTACTGCGTCTCTTCTCAGATCTCTCTAATAACACAAAGTCTATATTATTATTCTCCGAGGCAGTGAACTTGAGACGAGTGCTCATGAATGCCAAATATTCAGCTATGTAGGATTACACATTTAGAGAACAGAGGGGACAGAAGGCCAATGCATGAACACAGTTATTATTTAGAACAGCAGATATTGTTGGGTTTTACAACACAATCAGAAAGCAAAAAATAAAGAACAAATACAAGTGGTGTAAAAAAAATAATTTTAGAGTCATGCACAAGGTTACATGTAGAGTCAAATGTATTTTTAAAAGTGCATAAAATAAAAGAACTTGCTACGTGAAAGACACATGATCATTTAAAGTATTTATTTGAAACGACTGAAATGATAGTTCTTAGTATAGCAGCTAAAATATAAAACTAAGCAAAGCAATAAAAAGCATCCTATTTTACCACTGCTTATCATGGCCAGAGTCAAGGGGGAGGGGATTAACTAGAGATGCACCGATTGCAATTTTCTTGGCCGATTCCGATTTCTAAAATATATGACTGACCAATTCCGATTTTGGCTGATTACAATTTTCTTTAAAATGATAAATGACAGCATACAGATATAATTGCTAAATAAAGATAGCAGGAGCTGTTGGCTTGTACCTGTCTCTATTCTCTCGTTAGCTTTAGCTTCGGCCACACAAATATCAATCACTGCAAACTTGCTCAAATTGTACTTTATAAGTGCCTTGATAAGAGCCTTTTACCAGTTAGTGCAAGGGTACCAGCAAAGACGCCGAATTGCAACTCAGCCCAGGGCGCACTTTTACACATCAAGATGGAAAGGCATATATAGCTCCATTCAAACACACTCTTGCTCCAAATCCCGGGCATAAATGCTACAACACAATTAAAAACGCGAGCTTTTATCAGCTAGAAGACATTAAGACACATAGGTACACATAAAACAGATCACAGACACACAAGAAATAACCAGACCGATCGAGCCGGAACAAATGCAGAACATTAACTGTTTAAGTTTAAAGGTCCTTATTACACATGAACTGAATTCTGAATTAACATTAGTCAAAACATGCTGTTCATGTGTGTGGCTGTGTGTGTGCCGCTTCACAAGTGCACAAGCGTAGGCTAAGCGTGACAGACACAGCGATCTCTAGTATTAGCCCAAGATTTACTGGGTGCAGACAGAAGTACAACCTCAGCAGGACACTAGTCCATTGCAGGGTTCAATAAATGCACCACCCGAACTTATTGCAAGCACCACCTGGGATTCAGACCCAGAGAGTCAGGAATTACCATTTCCAGCAGCCGGCTTTTACCACCAAGCCACCAGAGCCCCACATATAAAACCTTAAAATTGAATCAAATAAAAAAAATAAAAAATGCAGTCAAACAACTGTCTTCAATTTAGCCCTGCATTCATCATATAAACCAAGAACAAATACATAAGGGTTAGAAGCTTTGATCAGTTTTCTTAATTCTTCCTTATCAACTGTGTGAAATGTCTTCACAAATGTAAAATGCACTGGCATTCATTATGTCTTTACGGGACTGTGGTAACCTAGAGGGTAAGGTACTGGACTATGGACCAAAAAGTCCAGGGTTCAAATCCCACCTCTGCCAACCTGCCACTGTTGGGTCCTTGAGCAAGGCCCTTAACCCACAATTGCTTGGATTGGAAGACTGTATCAATTGTAAGTCGCTCTGGATAAGGGCGTCTGCTAAATGCTGTAAATCTAAATCTTTCCAACTGCTTGATTTCAATTCTAGCAAAGCACAAAGTCAACTTGAGGTGATTCTGGACTTACCTTGAACTCGCAGTGCTGATTCACCACTGATCATGCATCTTTTAGCTTTTGTGTAATAAATACAGCTTAGCATGATTCATGTTAAGATGACAACGCCTCCAGCTACAACCATCGAGCAGCAAATTTTACAGCTATGTTTTTCTCGAGTTACGCATCATAATTTCGAATGATTTGACTTGAGAATTTCTTCACTAATAGCAGGGACTTGACTTGAGTTACTTGAAAATTACCACAGTAACTTAGAACTTGCTTGAGACTTAAAAGTTAGACTTGTTTGTGACATATGTGACGTACTCCCACCTCTAGCAGATAGTGAACACTTTCTCAATTCATTTACACATATAACATACAATGAATCATATGGATTGTGGTGCAGTTGCTCTGTGCCTTATAAAGTGCACTCACCTCATCTGGACTGGAGGCCTGATAAGTTCGGTTGGCATCACTAAAGTCCTGGTCAGCCTCAGTGCCCTCTGGATCAGCCCCGGCACCGTTGGCACGGGACTCATAGACGGGTGTGACATTGTGGCACAGGGCGATGGCCTTCACGGCCTCGTGGATTCGACTGCTGACGCTTTTACGCACTTTGGGCCCTGATGCCGGTGCCTTTTGGGAGGGTGTAGAGCTGGCACTGTTGCCGTTAGATACAGCCGAGCTCAACTGGAAGGACACAGACACAGGGACAATACAAATCTGAGTTCCAAACACCATGCATTTGCACAACGAATATGCAAATAAATTAATCACCATGTAATTACTATCCCAGTCTATAGTTAAAGCTGTGAAAGAAAAAGCTTCAAAAAACTGGATGAGAAAGATGATGTACTTGCGCTACGTAAAGAAGGAGGCAATAAAGGAACAGCTCAGCTAACAAATAAATGTACAAGTCATTGTTTGGCCATACAGTGGTTGAATACAGTAGTACCTCGGTTCTCAACCACTTCAGAACTCGTCAAATTCGGTTCTCGATGCATTTTGACTAGAAAAATGTGTCTCGGTTCTCATCATTTGCTTGGTAGTCTAATCAAGTGCGCTGGCACTTGCTTAAACTTGTATGAATCAAGCCGTTTCTGCCAAAACTCGATTCATGATTCACGATTAACGATTCAGGACACAGTGGTTCAGAGTCACAATAGCTCTCGCAGTGCAGATTTCAGCTGTGTCTGTCGTGGTTTTCTTTATTTTTACATCTACAGTACTGAATTCTTAGTGCAAATACGAGTTGAATTTTTACCAAAAAGTTCTATTTTGGTTTCATCTGACCACATGATATTCTCCCAATCCTCTTCTGGATCATCCATATGCTCTCTGGCAAGCTTCAGACGGGCCTGGACATGTACTGGCTTAAGCAGGGGGACACGCCGGCACTGCGGGATCTGAGTCCCTCTCGGCGTAGTGTGTTTACTGATGGTAGCCTTTGTTACTTTGGTCCCAGCTCTATGCAGGTCATTCATCAGGTCCCTCCGTGTAGTTCTGGGATTTTTTGCTTTTTTTGCTCACCGTTCTCATGATCATTTTGACCCGACGGGATGAGATCTTGCATGGAGCCCCAGATTGAGGGAGATTATCAATGGTCCTTGTATATCTTCCATTTTCTTACAGTTGCTCCCACAGTTGATTTCTTCACACCAACCTGCTTGCCTATTGTAGATTCACTCTTCCCAGCCTGGTGCAGGTCTACAATTTTCTTCCTGGTGTCCTTCGACAGCTCTCTGGTCTAGTTTGGAGTCTGACTGTTTGAGGCTGTGGACAGGTGTCTTTTATACAGATAACGAGGTCAAACAGGTGCCATTAATACAGGTACCGAGTGGAGTACAGAAAAGCTTCTTAAAGAAAAAGTTACAGGTCTGTGAATGCCAGAAATCTTGCTTGTTTGTGGGTGACCAAATACTTATTTTCCACCATGATTTACAATAACATTCTTTAAAAATCATACAAATGTGATTCCTGGATTTCTTTTTCCTCATTTTGTCTCTCATAGTTGAAGTGTACCTATGATGAAAATTAGAGACCTCTCTTAACTTTCTAAGTAGGAGAGCTTTCTTATTTTTGCAAGAGAAAGTTATGTACTAGCAACTAGTATCAAAACTATCGTATTCCGTATTTCATAAATTAATTATTAATTACTCAGCTTCATTTGCATGTTGGTGCATGTACTCATACCTACATTTGGCAGACACTTTCAACTAATCAAACATTGCAAGGTACAATACAAGCAATTGTGAGTCAAGAGTCTGGCTCAAGGGCCCAAAATCTAGCAGAGCTGGGACTTGAGCAATCAACCTTCTGGTCAATAGTCCAGTATCTTAATATTAATCACTAATGTAACACTGCCTACTTAATTACTGGGTGGCACAGAAACTCTTGTAGATTGTAACTACTTTTTTGTTTGAAAAAAAGGTATTCATTTGATAAATAAAAGGTATCTTTTGTATCGTAATCAAATTCAAGGTAATGAATCGATACCAATACTAAACAATTTTAAACAATACCCCCACCCTAACTATTTAGCTAGGGTTCTATCCATGCCTATACATGGATTAATAAACTGTACTGAGGAATAAAAGGACACAAGTGGCTTTAAGACATCTGAGGAATTACTCCTGTATAAGCTTGACATGACATTTATCAAATTAAACATAACTGCCAGAGTTCACACAAACACGATGATTGTGATTATTTAGCAACAGGATGTGGTTTGAGGTAAGGAAAGCAGGTATAAAAGATGTATTAAACTCGTACATCGCACAATGCTAATCTGGTGGCTATAAACTCCTGTTACTTGTTTGATGGACTTATTTAAGGTGGCACCTAAAAACTAAAAAGTCTATAAAACCCCTGAAAATCGAGTCTGACAAAGCATGCAGATATCATGCCTTTGGCTACCAACTTTCTTCCATACTAAGGGAGATGCAAGCACACATATCCGTCCTTCTCCTGTCATAACTGTCCATGATGACTACAACACCTCCAGCTGCTGTGTGAGAGCATGCTTGATGAGGGAGGCTGTGCTCCACTGGAGCGGGTGATTTCTCCCGATTAGCCCCTCTTCCCTGAGAGAGCTCCACAGAGGAGGACGGATGACAGGCTTCAAACTGAGAGCAAGTGCAACAAGCACACACTCATAGGCATGAGACTGATGGGCAGAAACACATGGACTGCTTCCTCGTTTCCCGGTCTGCAGACATCACAGGGGCTTCACTTGGCAGCTTTTAAATCCCCTTCTTTCCCACGGTACATCACCAAACACAGGACAAGGGATACTGAGAGGATACAAACTTTCTTGATGGAGCTGCGCTACATTTAATACTAATTACGATATGTCCCAGTGCTTTAAATATAAGTCCCATTTTAGTGTTCTAGATATTAAATATTATATTGTATCTCACTGACAGTAACTTAACAGTTTAATATATCTGTCATATTTTTGGCTTCACACCTGCCTCTGCTGCACATTCTGCATAAATATGACCTAAAACATCATCAGATTTTCACACAAGTCCTAAAAGTAGATAAAGAGAACCTAGTTAAACCAATGAGACAAAAATATTATACTTGGTCATTTATTTATTGAGGATCCAATATTACATATTAGTGATCCGCAAAAGTATGTGAACCATTGCTTTCAGTATCTGCTGTGGACCCACCCTGTGCAGCAATAACTGTAACTAAACGTTTCCTGTAAAACTGTTGATCAGTCCTGCCACACCGGCTTGGAGGAATTTTAGCCCATTCCTCCGTACAGAACAGCTTCAGCTCTGGGATGTTTGGTGGGTTTTCCTCACATTAACTGCTCACTTCAGGTCCTTCCACAACATTTCCATTGGATTAAGGTCAGGACTTTGACTTGGCCATTCCAAAGCATTAACTTTATTCTTCTTGAACCATTCTTTGGTAGAACGACTTGTGTGCTTAGGGTCGTTGTCTTGCTGCATGACCCACCTTCTCTTGAGATTCAGTTCATGGACAGATGTCCTGACATTTTTCCGTTAGAATTCTCTGATATCATTCAGGAACTCAATGTTCCATCAATGATGGCAAGTCGTCCTGGTCCAGATGCAGCGAAACAGGACCAAAACCATGATACTACCACCACAATGTTTCACAGATGGGATAAGGTTCTTTATGCTGGAATGCAGTGGTTTTCCTTTCTCCAAACATAACACTTTTCTTTTAAACCAAAAAGTTCTATTTTGGTCTCACCCGTCCACAACACTTTCTTTCAATAGCCTTCTGGCTTGTCCACGTGATCTTTAGCAAACTGCAGATGAGCAGCAATGCTCTTTTTTTTGAGAGCAGTGGCTTTCTCCTTGCAACCCTGCCATGCACACCACTGTGGTTCAGTGTTCTTCTGATGGTGAACTCATGAACATTAACATTAGCCAATGTGAGAGAGAGGCCTTCATTTGCTTAGAAGTTACCCTGGGGTCCTTTGTCACCTCGCCAACTATTATACGCCTTCCTCTTGGGGTGATCTTTGTTGGTCGACCACTCCTGGGGAGGGTCATGGTCATGAATTTCCTCCATACACAATCTGTCTGACTGTGGATTGGTGAAGTCCAAACTCTTTAGAGATGGTTTTGTAACCTTTTCCAGCCTGATGAGCATCAACAGCTCTTTTTCTGAGGTCCTCAGAAATCTCCTTTGTCCGTGCCATGATACACTTCCACAAACATGTGTTGTGAAGAGCAGACTTTGATAGATCCCTGTTCTTTAAATAAAACACCTGATTGTCATCCCATTGATTGCAAACACCTGACTCTAATTGCACCTTCAAATTAACTGCTAATCCTAGAGGTTCACATACTTTTGCCTGTCACTAATCTGTAATATTGGATCATTTTCCTCAATAAATAAATGACCAAGTATAATATTTTTATCTTATTTTTGTTTAACTGGGTTTTCTTTATCTCTTTTTTTTTTCAATTTTCTGTCAAATACAGCTATTCTGAAATTTAAAAGACCCAAAAGGCACAGCATGACATTACACTGAGTACGTTCTTGTCCGCCAGCCTTGTCCTTAATAGTATGGTTAAAGTCTCACAGTGCTCTGCCCTTGCCTAGTCTTAGGCTATGCTCACAAAGGCTGATCAATTTGGAATTAAGCTTAGATTTGAGCTAAGCTGATTTTGTCTGACTAAACAAAACAGGGGGATCTGCCTTTTCCCAACTGGATTTAAGAAAAAAAGGATATGTGATTTCAAATCCGATCAAAATCTGATACTGAAACAATCATCTCAGATCCAGTTCATATTTAGTGTTAAATCTGGATTGTATCCTGATAAAATTTTAACCATAAGCAATTACACTCTATAGGCAAATGTATCTGCAGTCAGCCATATTACGATCCGAATGCCCACATAATACATAAACTACTCCTTCTCTGTGCTGCTCAGAGTAAACACGCCCGTGTTGTCACCATACTATCCAATCTGGTTATGCTGGTACAGGTGGATTTGGTCTCTTCTCACCTGCAGTGCAGTCACTCGGTCAAAAAATCCGATTTACAAAATTTGCCCTGCAATCTGAACATAGTTTGATTATTCTACCCTCTAGTCTTGTTATTGTTTTGTATCCTTGTACTTGTATTTCTGTTAATAAATTCCCCTGAGACTGTCAAAGGTCCAGATGTCTTTCTCAGTAGTATGTCTGTTTAATTGATTTATTCTTTACACCACGCCAGCAGCAAGGCTGTATTTATGGCAGGAATACCGTCCCAACTGTGACTGGAAAGGGCCTCTGCAAAGGCCTGGCCAGAGGCTGTGAGCAGATCAGTGAACAGGCAGTTGGATGGCTGAGCACAACTGCCACACCCTATTTCTCTATACAATATCCACTGATTTGTTGGGGTTTTGTTCAATTCTAGTACCAACACATTATATTTTGGCCACAGCACTCACACATAACATGTTAAAATAAAAATAAGTTTTGCAAATCCTTTTAATACAGGTAAAAACAAAGGTCACATTCAGCCGTCTCTTTGACCCAGCACTACACACACAAATCCGGTCATCAGAGCACTAAGCAAATAAAAGAGCACTTATCAATAAACCACATTATGTTTATTGATGGCTGTCTAATTCAATTTCACCATGCTTTCATTACACACTGTGTAAAATGCCCTCCAGGGCAAGAGATTTAACAAGGATATGATAGATTTCCATGGCTCATACAGTCCAAGTTAATTTGACATCGTCATTTCAATAATAAAGATCTATACTATGTGACAAAAAAATCAATAAGGTCTATGGTTTTTCCAGATGGTTGGAATAGGACATGCACACATGCATGCAAAGGAGCGCTGATCAACAACAGCTACATGATGGCAGACCCAATTTAACATGGACCAATTGGCAAGAGCTCAAGACAGCCTTCATATAGTCTACTGGGTATGTACAACCGATGCATGTACAAATTTGGTGCTTTACTATCACAAGAAGCAGTGACGCTCCAAAATAAAATGTCTTGGCTGAAACTTTAATGTGTGTTTAAGCGGTTAAACCACTATAAACCAGAAGGTCCAGGGTTCAAATCCCATCTCTGCCAAGATGCCACTGTTGGGTCCTTGAGCAAGGCCCTTAACCCACAATTGCTTGGACTTTAAGATTGTATCAAGAGCAAGTCACTTTGGATGAAAGCGTCTGCTAAATGACATAAATGTTAAATATGTAAACACAGTGGTGTGAAAAAGTGTTTGCCTCCTTCCTGATTTCCTTTTTTTTTTATTTTATGTTGGTCACAAGTATTTCGGAACATCAAACCAATTTAAATATTAGTCAAAGACAACAAGTAAACACAAAATGCAGTTTTTAAATGAAGGTGTTTATTATTAAGGGAGAAAAAAAATCCAAACCTACATGGCCCTGTGTGAAAAAGTGATTGCCCCGCTTGTTAAAACATAAGTTAACTATGGTTTATCACACCTGAGTTCACTGTCTCTAGCCACACCCAGGCCTGATTATTGCCACACCTGTTCACAATCAGGACATCACTTAAATAGGACCTGCCTGCCAAAGTGAAGTACACTAAAAGATCCTTAAAAGCTACACCTCATGCCGAGATCCAAATAAATTCAGAAACAATTGAGAAAAAAAGTAACTGAGATCTATCAGTCTGGAAAGGGTTATAAAGCCATTTCTAAAGCTTTGGGACTCCAGCGAACCACAGTGAGAGCCATTATCCACAAATGGTGAAGACATGGAACAGTGGTGAACCTAACCAGGAGTGGCTGGCTGACCAAAATTACCCCAAGAGCGCAGTGACAACTCATCCAAGAGGTCACAAAAGACCCCACAACAACATCCAAAGAACTGCAGGCCTCACTTGCCTCAGTTAAGGTCAGTTCATGCTTCCACCATAAGAGAGTCTGGGCAAAAATGCCTGCATGGCAGAATTCCAAGACGAAAAACCACTGCTGAGCAAAAAGAACACACTATATATACACACTCAGTGGGGCAAAAAAGTATTTAGTCAGCCACTGATTGTGCAAGTTCTCCTACTTAGAAAGATGAGAGAGGTTTGTAATTTTATTGTAAACTATGAGAGACAAAATGAGGAAAAGAAATCTAGGAAATCACATTGTAGGATTTTTAAAGAATATAATTGTAAATCATTGTGAAAAATAAGTATTTGGTCACCCACAAACAAGTAAGATTTCTGGCTCTCACAGACCTGTAACTTCTTTAAGAAGCTCTTCTGTCCTCCACTCGTTACCTGTATTAATGGCACCTGTTTGACCTCGTTATCTGTATAAAAGACACCTGTCCACAGCCTCAAACAGTCAGACTCCAAACTCAACCATGGCCAAGACCAAAGAGCTGTTGAAGGACACCCGGAAGAAAATTGTAGACCTGCACCAGGCTAGGAAGAGTGAATCTACAATAGGCAAGCAGGTTGGTGCAATTATGGGAGCAATTGTAAGAAAATGGAAGACATACAAGACCATTGATAACCTCCCTCGATCTGGGGCCCCACGAAAGATCTCATCCCGTGGGGTCAAAATGATCATGAGAACGGTGAGCAAAAATCCCAGAACTACATGGAGGGACCTGATGAATGACGTACATGCCAGGCATAAGAAAGCAGCAACGCTATTATACAAGTAAAAAACTGCTGCAATAAATTATAATGACTTTATTAAACCCTGTCTTGCATTTGTAAATGCCTATGTTTCACGTTTTGGCCGTCCGCACTCTCCATCAAAGCAATGTTTTTTTTGGAGTGTGCTACGTTCACCCTTAGTTTTGGGCCAGCCAGACACTAAACTTTTTTAGTTAAAAAATTCAGTACTTTATGCCCTTTTCTGCATTTTGAACTTTTATCCCAAAAACATTTGTCCCCAAACTCAGTGTGTTTCTAGTGAGATGTCATTCAAATTAGTCTCCTAATAAGTAAACACACTCAGTACAGGTATGCCCCTTTCAGATACCGCATTACATTCTGTGAAACAGCCATGTTGACAGATATAGTGGTTGACCAGACATTACCATAGTCACAAAATCTTTTCATGTTACTGTAAAGGGTATTGATGAGTGACTGACATGACTGCTGCTTTAGTTTGACAAAAGCCAAAAACACACTGATAGACAGTATTACAAACAACATGGTAGATCAGCCAGATGAAACAGAGACTCAACAAGTGAATGTGAACCAGGCAGTGAGGGGTCAAACAAAGGAGTACTACTCCTAACAGGACAGGCACAAACACTTGTGAAAGCTATTTATACTTTGTTACAAAAAAGCAGTGGAAAGTCACACACACACACAAAAACACATACACACAACAGGAGTAACTGGCACAAAAATGTCTCTAAACACCTCAACCAAGTCAGAACAGCCTCTAGTCCAAACATGAGTGCACAACTGGTACGTACTCTCACACTCACACACTCACGACGGACTATCCATGCGTATTTGTCGTACCTGTGCATATGACCGTACAATATGACTCTGAATCTCATCCATGGTGTCTGTCCCATATGACACTGTGCCAAGGTGGAGTCGCTTGAACACCATCTCATTCTGCGTGAGAGTGCCTAAGAAACAAATTATGCAACGGATTACATAAGTTATATAACGTATGGTCAACAGCCAGATTAAACAGTCATACTACACAACACATTTATATAGCAGAGATACCAGATTACAGTAAACTAAACTCATTTTGCTGACTATATAAATTACACTGGCTGGCCAAAAAAAAGTCACCACTTGGATTTAACTAAGCAAACAGTTAAATAGTTAAAAAAAAAAAAAAAAAGAAGAGCCTCCCATCGGATAATTACTCCATTGGTGATTGTTTCTGCTAGCAACAAGTTCTTTAACCCTAACTGATGCAGTGAGTAGCTTCTCATTTGTTAAACAACCATGTTGAAAGACACATCCTGTGGTCGTGGAAAAGATGTTCATCTGTTTCAGAAGGGTCAGAATGTGAAAGAGTGGTTCAGGAAGCATGAGACATCATTTTCACACATGGATTGACCACCACAGAGTCCACACCTGAACCCCATTGAGAATCTTTGGGATGTGCTGGAGAAGACTTTGCACAGTGGTCTAAATCTCCCATCATCAATACAAGATCTTGGGAAGAAACTAATGCAACTCTGGACAGAAATAAATGTTGTGACATTGCAGAAGCTTCAGGAAATGATGCCACAGCGATTGAGCTCCGTAATCAAAGCTAAAGGCGGTCCAACAAAATATTAGTGTGAGACCTTTTTTTGGCCAGGCAGTGTATATTGTGTTTGACATTATTCATTGGTTAATTAAATGGAAAGGTTTGTTTTCATACCCGTCTTGTCAGTGAGCAGGTACACAAGGCGGCCAAGTTCTTCAGGAATAGTGCTGGTCCTCACAACAGTGCCAGGGATATTCTCATCCTTCATTATCATCCAACCATATGCTGACTTCCCCATGTCCAGGTTCACCCTCAGGCTGATTACATAAATGGAAGAATTTGGTAGTTTTCATAACTAGTAAAAAAAAGTCTACAATGTGTACCCACCAAACTATGGGTTATAAATCTCTTTAATATTGAGTTTAGCATTCAAGAGTAACATCAGGGATCTTGTCCTTTATGCATGTTATATTGTTATGATAAAGAGGGTCACTGTTTACCTGATAGGAATGATGTAGGAAAACAGCACAACAAAGCGGAACAGGTTGCGAAACCAAGGCCCAATGAAACCCTGTAGAGCCACCATGACGATAGACAAAACCAGCTGGGCCAGAAACAAGGCTTTAGTCAGACGATTCAGCTCCAGGTCCAATAGACCTACCTGAAAAATGGGGAGAAAGCAGTAAATTAAACATTTTGAGTCTCTAGGGGTTGCATTTGCTGTGTTCAGATTTGTTAGTGTTGTTATTTGCTTGGTTCAGACATGCTACGAGCTGGGATGAAGAAAAATGTAGACTTTTACTTACATGAAACCACTTTTGGAATGCAATTCAAACACTGGTTTGGCAGATTTCACAAGTCCTTCAATCCAATATCAAACTGTTTTCGACTTTTTTCTTTTTTGGCCCAATACATACATGGATCAGCCATAACATGAAAACCACTGACAGTGTGATGCTCTGGGCAATGTTCTGCTGGGAAACCTTAGGACCTGGCATTCATGTCGATGATTCTTTGACATACCACCCACCTAAACATTGTTGCAGACCAAGTACACCCTTTCATGTAATGGTAGTGACTTCTTTCAGCAGGATAATTCCCCTTGCCACATTGCAAAAGCTCTTCAGGACTGGTTTGAGAACATGACAGAGTTCAAGGTGTTGATTTGGCCTAAAAAAACCCAGATCTCAATTTGATCAAACATCTGTGGGATGTCCTGGACAAACAATCTGATCCATGAAGACCCCACCTTGTAACCTGTAGGACTTAAAGGATCTACTGGTAACACCTTGATACCAGATACCACAGCACACCTTCAGAGACCTTGGGGGAGTCTCTTTGTGCCTCTATGGGTCATAATCTTGGTGGCACAAGGGGGACCCACACACTATTAGGCAGGAGGTTTTAATGTTATGGCTGACTGGTGTACATCAGAGCCTCGTCCATATTCAGTACTGACATTCTTACAGCAAGCAATTCAACATCTCCGCAAGCATTTGTGGCAGGATCACAGGTTTGGTAGCAACATTTTCACAGGAAAGGTCCAAAGCCTATCCTACAGGCAAACGCATACCCTGGTTGAGGTAAAAAATCCATCTGTCAGGGCTCACAAGGGGTTACTGGTGCATAGCAAGTGAGATGCAGATGCCATATAGCGTTCAGTCCTACCATCCATCTAAACAATACATTCAACTCAAAACGAAACAATTTCCACATGCCACCCATGTGCCAAATTTAAGAATAGTTCATGCTATCTACAAGTGTGCATTCATATATTATGCTTCTGCATAAACCTCCCTCTTGTTGCCCCTTCTCAATGAAAACACTGAGGCAAAACAGGAAAAGTAAAAGTGGAATGCTCCCATAGAGACAACCTTTAAACAAAAGAAAGTTTCCCTTTCATTTTCAAGTGTACTCCTCATCCAATGGAATATGTGGGAAAATTATGTCAAAAAGAAGTCATCCTCCTTTCTCCTTCTGTCAAGACCATGAGCAGTGCCTCCCATCAAACACAAGCTTTCTTTATATGAGCACACCAACCAAAACAGAAACACATAACTCAACATTCTATGGTAAAAAGGGTGCTTGAAAAGGAGGGGGAGGGGAGGAAAGAAAAGAAAACAAAAATGCCAGCAAATGCTTTGCTGGTCATGTCCCAATCCCCAGAGAACTAGGCAAACTGGGAGACACTGGGAGAAAAGTGACTGATTTATCAGCTGTGGTTTAACACCCTTCATTGCACCTAGTCACCCTGTTGCCTTACTCTATGCTTCATGCTTAAGCTAG
>JAJAGP010003956.1:0-15000 GCA_025084515.1 Ancistrus triradiatus | reverse complement strand
TTACTGTAACTCCATTACCTTGGAATCTGGTTCAACATACAGTGGGGCAAAAAAGTATTTAGTCAGCCACTGACTGCGCAAGTTCTCCGACTTTGAAAGATGAGAGAGAGGTCTGTAATTTTCATCATAGGTACACTTCAACTATGAGAGACAAAATGAGAAAAAAAATCCAGGAAATTACATTGTAGGATTTTTAAAGAATTTAATTGTAAATCATGGTGGAAAATAAATATTTGGTCACCCATAAACGAGCAAAAAGCATTCTGTAATGCTTTTAAAGGTCCTGGAGTGGCCTAGCCAGTCTCCAGACCTCAACCTCATAGAAAATGTGTGGAGGGAGTTGAAAGTCCGTGTTGCCCCAAAACATCACTGCTCTAGAGAAGATCTGCATGGAGGAATGGGCCAGAATACCAGCTACAGTGTGTGCCAACCTGGTGAAGGCTTACAGGAAACGTTTGACCTCTGGCATTGCCAACAAAGGTTATGTTACAAAGTACTGAGTTGGCCATGGTGCAGGTCTACAATTTTCTTCCTGGTGTCCTTCAACAGCTCTTTGGTTTTGGCCATGGTTGAGTTTAAAGTCTGACTGTTTGAGGCTGTGGACAGGTGTCTTTTATACAGATAATGAGGTCAAACAAGTGCCATTAATACAGGTAACGAGTGGATGACAGAAGAGCTTCTTACAGAAGATGTTAAAGGTCTGTGAGAGCCAGAAATCTTGCTTGTTTGTGGGTGACCAAATACTTATTTTCCACCATGATTTACAATTAAATTCTTTAAAAATCCTACAATGTGATTTCCTAGATGTTTTTTCTCATTTTGTCTCTCATAGATGAAGTGTACCTATGATGAAAATTACAGACCTTTCTAAGTAGGAGAACTTGCACAATCAGTGGCTGACTAAATACTTTTTTGCCCCACTATGTAGCTGCCTGAAAACTATTGAACAGTTTACACCAGAATAGATTGTTTTAATGGAGAATATCTGTATTCTAACAGACATGCCTCTTAGCTTAGTTTTAAAAAGTTGTTAGTTTTATCGTAGTTATTACATTGCATGGACTGTGGTGGTAAGTCGCTCTGGATAAGGGCGTCTGCTAAAAGACATAAACGCAAAATGTATCCTGTGGTAAATATATTTTATCATTGACATTTTTAATGTTCAACCTATATGGTCATACTTAGAAGTTTTATCATTGTCCTGTTGTTTCAATGTCAACATTTCCCATTTATTTTAATGTACAGAACCTTGGTTGGCATTCCATGCCTTCATGGTTCTCTATTAATAAATATGACTTGAAAGAAAGTATATTTAACCATCTGAAGCTAAAATTTCTATCCATGTATGTGCTATAATGATATTTTTTATTTAAAAAAGACAAGTAACACAAAATACAATTTACACAAAAACATAAAAAAAGAACCACACGAGTTTCAAGAAAGTAAAGCAAAAAGGGATCAAGTGTAATTATCAGATGTTAATAGGAACGGCACTGCCCCATCAGTCAGTCAATTCAATGGCACCGTCCTCTGCTAAAAATGTCACTCACGTTCATGGTTCCTACAGTTCCCTCTAGATTAATTAACATTTAGGGCTGTCGTTTCTCAGAGACATGTCCAAATCCATCAGTAAACACCTGTCCAGAACGACTGATCACTCTCTCAGTGCCAATGCAACTGCAGTTTTTACTTGAGGCAGCAGACAAGAGCAATATTAGGTTCATGCATTTTTGTCACCAGATTCTCAAACAGACCTTCCTAACATTATTTCAAATTGACATTCTAATTTAAACCAATAGTTTAAACCTTCTAAATGATTTATAACACCTACAGACACTTAAATAGACCTATATACAGGTGATTCATGAAAGTACAGTTTTATTTCAGAAGGCTTGTCGAGAACCAAAAACGGCGAGTACGGAGCAAATTTTTCCAAAGGAATAATCTAAATTGAATGAATCCATTTTCAGACCCCCAGAAAATCCACACTGTATAAGCCATTAATGGAGTTGTATTGTACAGGTGCTTCCTGATTTATGAAGCGGATATGTTGTGACAAATCCATCATAAGTTAAATGTATCAAGAACTGAGGAGTTTAAGGACTGTTTGGTAGAGTGGTCTGTACTGTATCATAGCGGAGATGGAAAGGATACTACTATAAGTAATGACGGGTAAGTTAAAGTTTATAAAAAGTTTAAGTATCATAATAAATATCATGTTGAAAAATATCATATAATTTAATGAGTAATAGATTGAAAGTCAAACGTAAAAGCAAAACACTTACTCTATTGATGAACTCTGGGCACTTGCCGAGCTGCTAAGATAACTGCAGCCTGTGTTCTGGAGCATTCAATTCCTGTTTCCCTTTCGGTTGGCTCTTATAAACTAAAACTTTTAGGATCTATGGAGGCTTATTTGCACTAAGTACCGTATTTTTCGGACCATAAGGCGCACTTAAAATCCTTTAACTTTCTCAAAAATCGACAGTGCGCCTTAAAATGAGGTGCGTCTAATGTATGAATTAATTCTGGTTGTGCTTCCTGACCAAGAACTGATTGTAGATGGTACACGGCGCTCATAAATCTGTCAAAATGTTTTAGCACGGCCTTGGTAAGTTACGGAGCTTACGGCCACCGTAGTGCGCAGCATCGCGGAGTAATACGGTATTGTAACGACACTCACTCAAGGATGCAGGAATCAGGTTTATTTCCAGATTTACACAAAGTGAAAGTCCAGAAACACGTCAAAGTCGAAAACCAGAATATCCAATCAAAGCCGTGCGTCAATCAATAAAGGGGTGAACAAAACCGGAGTCGTTGCCGAAAACAATGGAGTCGATACCGTAGAAGACTATACTAGAAATACACAAACACACGCTCGGAGCCGCAGTGAAATCAACGAGACCTCGCAACGCGTTACTGGAATGAACGCCCTTCTAAAGATGGCCGATTGCCGGAAACTGAGCGACCTAAAACTCGGGCGACGACGCTCTCTGGCGGTGCGGAGGGGAATCCACTGCCGGCGTGACAGGTATGTGCTTCAGCATTAGGGTATGTACATTCATTCATTCATTTCAAAGTGGATTTCAAACACAACGCTATCAGTCACGCAGTACAACATGGACATAGAGCAGCTGCGAGAGAATTCAACATTAACGAATCAATGGTACGGAAGTGGAAGAAGCAAGAAGACGCCCTGCGCCAGGTAAAGACCAAACTGAGCTTCCGACGGAACTTAAGAGTTTTGTTTCATTTCATGCGCCTTATAACCTGGTGCGCTTTATGTATGAAAATAGATCCGTTAGCAGCCGATCGTTGATATTGCGTCTTATAACCTGGTGCGCTTTATGGTCCGAAAAATACGGTATACAGTACTGTAGATGTAAAAATAACGAAAAAAACGATAAAAATAGCAAATATCTTTTGTAAATCTTCTCTGAATCGTGAGTCGAGTTTCGGCTGAAACAAGTCACATAGTTTGACTCGGACAAGTGCGCCGAGTACCAAGCAAATGATGACAACTGAGACAAATTTTTTTAGTCAAAATGGGTCGAGAACTGAATTCGACGAGTTCTGAGGTGGTCGAGAACCAAGGTACTACTGTACAAACTTATCAAAACTGGAAGGTTGTTGTTTTCAATTTCCAATTTTGTTTGTGCTTTCTGAATGATGCATTATACAAGTCAAAATCATAGTCACAATCAAATTTACTACAGTGGCAAGGAACACTCCCTACATTTTATAAGGAAAAAATGTTGGGAAGTCTAAAACTCAAAGCGACTCAACCTCCCTCAACAGCCTAGTTGTTATATGTAAGAATTAAAAAGTAATTTACCTAATCAATACGTTCATGGGGAATAGTTTAAATACACAGATGCTTAAAAATAATAATATAATATACTATACAAAACCAAATTTTATATATATATATATATATATATATATATATACACATACACATACACATACATATATACACATATACATATACACAAGCTCCATTTGTTCACCATTTGCATTTTGTCTCCACTCTTTTGGCCAGCCTACAAATTTCTCTTTCGACTTAAAATGGCTCTTTAGGTTATTAGTCTAAAGAGGAAAAAAGACCAATTTTTTTTTTAATGCTGGGCCTGCTGGGCATGAAGTTTTAGTTGGGGAGAGGCTGCAATTTCTGTACATCTCTATAAAATATATAAATCCCACCTTGTTCTTGGACTGAGATGTGTTTAACACACTCCTCATCTCCTTCCCAGTATATATCACAACACCTATAACAGTGCCTGAGAAAACAAAAACAGGGAGAGACAAAACACAAGAAATTAACATTTTAGTGTCAACATGGTTGACATTTTTGCAGCATACATAGCCTACAATCATCATTATAATTAGTTAATTTGCAAATTCATGGACTGAATAATAAAACACAACAAAATGGCATCATCAAACTCTTTAGTGCCCAGGCATGTGCCCCAGGCACTACATTTCCCATAATGCCCCAGCATCTTTCCAAAACCTTGAGTGGCTAACACCTTCAGTCAGAGCCAGTTTTGTTTTTTTCACATGGAGTAATGAACATCCACAAATATTTAAAAGAAAGTCAGCCATACTGCTGGTAATGATTTTTTGGCCACTTATAACCATATAACTGACCAAAAGTACATATTAGACCTAAAGCAACAACATTCATTAAACTAGCAAAGGCATCAGTTAACAAAATGAATGTCATTAATAATAAAATATTTAGTGTTTGGCGAGCTTCTATTTTAAGCACAGTTCGGTCCTTACAGCTGACGGGTACGGATAGATACAGATAGAGATAGCTGTGCCCCTCTAAATTAAGTGTGTGCCCCAATATGACAAGTAGTCCAGAAAAGCCCCTGGCAGAATGCATTAAAAATGCAACATTGGGAAAAGCATTCCCTTTGCACTG
Organism: Ancistrus triradiatus; assembly: GCA_025084515.1. Taxonomy (NCBI): domain Eukaryota; kingdom Metazoa; phylum Chordata; class Actinopteri; order Siluriformes; family Loricariidae; genus Ancistrus; species Ancistrus triradiatus. The sequence goes on along the minus strand of JAJAGP010003956.1, from coordinate 10,070 downwards.
TATACACTACTAGTGCTGTGGTGCAGTCCAAAGACTTTCATTCTGAACTGCATTGTAGTAAACAGGAGTTAATCCCACTGGTACATTTAATGGAGCAGTACCGACGGGGATATCACTTTCCATCTGCATGGATCTTGTGTTGAGTCTGAATGGAAAAAAGGATGATGTCAGGTGTCTAAATTTGATAATGGACTCTGATCAAGGACAGGCCAAGGGGTGTTGAAGAGGCACGAGAAACCTCAAAACCCAGGAGAACTGAATGAGTAGCAGCCACAGTTCAATGAAAAGGTGATCGCTAACACAACTGGAACGTCTTCACGGAATGGTATAGCTCTGCTGCATGACCAGGATCAGGTTCCGACCTCACGGCCCTTGTAGATGGCAGCAAACGCTCAGCAGCAGGGCAGAACTGAGATCTGAGCTTTTTGGAGAATTTTTACATCAACACTTCAGGATCCATTAACAGCTCATCAGATTTCTCTTCCTTTAGATTGAGTGATCTCTGATGAAAATCAGAAATGTGGGATAAAACGCAGAAGAGATTAGCTAAATTTGTCAGTATCAGCTTCATCATCTTTGAAACATTATGCTGATAGAAACTATTTAACCTTCAGAGAGTAGACGTGTACTGGACACTGGTACTGATCATAGTACTTGGCTGAAAATGCTGCAATATTACAGTTTTTGGTCGAGATTTTAGTCACTTCCACCAAGAGCACTACCTTATAGTTCTGTGTCGAGTGCGTTAGAGTGTGTTTATGTCTGTTATTTGTACAGTGGTACCTGTACAGAGCAAAGTTTTCGCATAAGGAATCATGTAAACTGAATAAATCCGTTCCAGACCCCCGGAAAATCCACACTGTACAGTGCTCATTTTGACAGCAAATTTTTATTTAGTTTTAGTCATAGTTTTTTGACTAAAACGTAGTCATCTGAATTGTTTTTAGTTTTAGTCGACAAATTATAATATGATTATAGTCGACTAAATCTACAGGAGATTCAGTTAACTAAAATATCACATGTAAAGGTTGCAATACATAAATGCTTTTTTTTTAACATGTCCCTTGAATTATTTAAGTCATTATACGCACTTAGACAAAATGAAACATCTACATGCATGCACTGATAACAGTATACATTAAAGTGGTTATAACTCAATTTCCAACATAGATCTGCTTCAAACTCAGTGTGGAGATTCAGCAGATATTCTAGAATAGAATCTGGAAAAGCTGGAATAAGTGATATATTATAAGATTTCATTAAAACATAAGCTCAGGTCTGTATGCATGCATTGATAATAACAGTATACAGTAAAGTGGTCAACAAAACTCAATCTCCACCAATCTGCTTCAAACTCGGTGTGGACACGAGATATTGTAGAATAGGATAAATGATTTATGAGCTTTGTTAAACATATAAGATCAGAAATACTTGCATGCTCTATATGCATTTATTCATGATTACAGTATAAAACGGAGTTATGTTACTCAAATACTACTTAAAGATAGTATAAAGACTTTTTAGGCAAAGTAAAATATATCCACGTCGCAAACTGGAAACATTTTAATCCATACTTCATTCGCTGAAATATTGGCTTGAACATGATGAGCTTTGAGTGAGTTTGTAACGTACTGCCGTAATACCGCTAAAACAGGAGCACGCGCCATTTAGGTGCTGCAGTTTCAGGACGACATGCAGATGTCGTTTCAAGTTTTGTCCGCCCCACACGGTTTACAAAGTGTCTTGTTTTCCTTGACATCAAATAAGAAATGTGCCAATATACCGATTTTACCAAGTGCTGGCATAATTGTCGAGTAGGTTTCCTGAGAACCAGGCTAGTTTTACGGTCTCTCCGGGGTTATATCAAATGTGTGCGTCTTACCGCATTACTGATTAGATCGCTACCAAACTCGTCCCGCATTTCCACATATGCTAAAGTTAGATGTTAAAGAAAAAATTGGACGTCATCTCAGCCAAATATTTCCGTCTCGTTTTTATTCGTTGACAAAAGTGTCAATTCGTTTTGCCCTAGTTTTTGTCGTTTTTCATAAATTTTAATTTAGTCATCAAATCGTTTTCGTTAGAAAAAAGGGTCGTTGACGAAAACTATGACGAAAATCATTCGTCAACGAAATTAACACTGACACTATATAAGGCATTATATACATTAATGGAGTTGTGCCCCCGATTGACAAATGGGATATGTTCCATCAAATCCATCATAAAGTAGATCATGAACTGGGGAGTTTAACATAGTGTATACTGTATCATGGCAAAGCCTATTACACATTCAGCTCAGTATTTTATGATAAAGTGTTGAAAAATCTCATTTAACTTAGTGAGTAATGGATTGAAAGTGAAAAGTAAAAACACTTATTCGATCAGTGAACTCAGGGTGCTAACTGCTAATGCTAACTGCAGCCTGACAGCCAAGAGGATTCAGTAGCTCCTATTCGCTCAGTTCACTATCATTATTAACCATTTTAGGACCCATGTGGACTTATTTGCACAAATAATATAGTATTGTAGATTATCTGAATCGCTGAATCACTGTGTACTGAATCGCGAATCATGAACCGAGTTTCCGAGGTGGTCGAGAACCGAGGTACCACTGTATTTATATTTGAGTTGTGGGTTTTTACGATGCGTAAGAGAAAGGTCCTCACCAGATGCCACCACAGTACTGGCCCAAAGTGTGTTCTCAATACTCAGACTTTCGTGGATGGGAGGGTCACAGTCCTCCTGTAGAAAGAATAACAGATTAACCGAGAACTGTAGGATACAGAACAACACAGTCACTGAACACCAGATTAGTCATTCGCATTGCTTCAATTAATAATAAGCATCAGAAGTATTTGTATGTAACAACCTTCAAAGCAATGTTAATTACTGTAGAAAATACAGAAGAGTGCTTATACATAATGAACAGTGAGAGAAGAGCATTAAATGGCCTTGATAAGAGTCACACAACGAAATTCAGCACTACTTATATCAGGAGGACATAATTTACATCTTTATCTGAATATATCCACAGAGCAGGATGTCAACACAGGTCCAGGTTACATACCTTAAGTCCTCAATAAGTGCAGTGTGGAATCTCAGTGTAACAATGGGTTGCAAGTGAGATTCCACACTGCAACAGATGCATCTTGTGTAAGTAGTCTTGTGCAATTGGTTTGTCAATTGGTTTGTCTTGTAACCAGTTTCTTGGATTTGTGGTTTGCTTTCACAAAGTTTATTATTTGCTTGATTATTCCAGTCCTCTTGCCATTTGTCCTTAACTAGCAAGCACAGCAACTGCCTTTAGATGGCGTAGTTTCCAATCCCCCAAAAAGAATAACAAGTCGGGCTTCACTAAATAGGACTGTGAACTGTGTTATATCACCAAGCAGTGTAAGAATCTGTTCAGCAAAAATAAATAAAACTTTATATATATATATATATGTGTGTTTGGACTATTTTTACAGATATCTGACAATGCATAGCAATTCCTTTCAGCTCTAAATTTCCTGAAGATGGCAGAGGATAAGAAAACGCAATATAAATGTGAAAACGCAAGTTAAGCTTGTGCTCAATCACAGGACAGCTCATGTTCAAGAAACGATTGCAATATTTCACTCAGTCATATTTATTGATAGAGGCAGAGGTGTGGAGCATCTATAGTTAAATCATGACTTAAATTTAAGAACATAGCTGAAGTGTCTTCATTTGTTACGTCCTGCAGTGGTATCACTAGCTTATCACAACAGTGTTGGCATTTTGTTTACATGACCTCAGTACTCTCAAGAAAGTGCTGTGTGATCTCTGTCTGGATATCTATACAGCAGTCGATAGTGATAGTGTACAGGGAACACACGGGTAAGGAAACAAATTCAGACACTGGGACTTAAACACTTTACAGGTGAGTTCTAATACAACCCCAGGCCAAACTTATGGAATCCTGACCTTAGAGGACGTTCAGCCAGCTTGTTACTTTGTGACCAGTAAACAAATCATGGGCATGACACAAAAAAATTTATCTAATAGTTGAACATTCTGGTTTCATAGAGCATAAATTAAACAAATTGAATTACTTTAATTAATGACATATTTTTCCCAGATCAAGCAGAAGGAAAAGAACATGCAATCACTCAATGCTAAGGAAAAAAAACATGGAATGACCCAACATGATCTTCCAGCTATTATGGCCTGAACTCTATGACACGTGGACCTCACTAATGAAAAACAATATCCACATCAAACTGGTTCCAACTTTTCCAAACAGTGGTTAACAGATCAGTTTTGCAGGATGGAGCTTTGTCTTTAACCATTTTTTTTTTTATTTCCACCATAAATTTTAAATTGGATTGCGATCTGGACAATTTGTTATCCGTGTCACTGAATTTCCATACTTTTCTAAGGAAAAGCCTTAACACTTCTTTGCTCTGTAACCACGCATTATCAGCCTGAAAAATGACTTCAACACCAAACCTGTTTTCTACTGATGGCAAAACTATTCAAACTATCAACGTACATTTGCGCATTGGCTGTTAAGACAATGGTCATCTCCCCATGTAGCTTACCTCACACGTCACCCCATATCATAAGGGGACTAAAGTGGGGAAATCTGTATCATTTTCTACAGGCAAACATCTTTATATGTTTCATTAGAATGGGGTCAGACAAAAGTGCAATATAGAGTTGTGATTCATTGCTGAAAATCACTTCAAATCATTGATGCTCCAGGTTTGCTTCACTTAAGCCCACTGTTAGAACCACTTTAATAATTTTGATAGATTAACTTTTATTCTGAAATTATCACCTTTAGCTGGGGAGCACATAGGAAGTGGCTAGGAAAGTGCTAGGCAGAGGTTTGGTGAGCACATGGTTTTTCGGCCATATTGGATCTGAATGGGTTGTCTTTGGACACAGGAGACAAACAGTGGTGAATGTGGACATATTTGTTGTGGTCTACTTTGGATTAAAAGTTTGGTCTTTTAATAAAATCCACAAAACGTTACTACAAGACCACATCAAATGGATATATAATACTCCATTTGGAGCTCATCATGGTGGTGGTGGGAACGTTTCATCTGTTCAAATAAGAACATTTTGCATTGAGTCCTAAAAGAAGAAACATTGGACGATGACTCGTTTAATACAGTCCTTTGTTGAGTCACTTTGAATGATTGGCCTCTCGCCTCTGTCTCAGATGATCCTAATGACCTTCTACTTTCAAAACATATTGCTATAAATGTTCTATCCTGACGCGTTGATGTCTTACTTGCTCCACGCATATGTTTTCATTTTATAACCATCTTGTTTATACTTGCACCATGTTTTAGACACAGCTGACTGGGAACAACCAACATCTTTTGCCACAATCCATGTTGGATTTCCTTTTTGAAGAAACATTAGAATCCTTTCCTTTGTTTCCACTGACAACTCTCTTGTTGGGGCCATGTTTTCTTTCAGTTAGCCAAGCCCAACAATATGTTAAGCAGCTTGTCTGTAAGCACTCAGTGTTTTACTGAAGACTAACTTGATTTTTTAGATTCGCCGGTATTTGACTTTGAATTGAAAATTACAGGATGATTCCACAATTATGTCCTCAACCTTTAGTAATTCCATAATTTTTCCATCTTCAGGAAAAATCCCCAAATTATAATATATAATATTTATTTAATAATTAATATAAATTATAACATAAACATAGTAAAATAAGTAAATTTGAGGGGGTTTTTTTGGCACAAAGGCACAATTTTCAGCTATTAAAAACATTTTTGTGTGTCATATCTCTGATTTGGTTTTTGCTAGAAAGTAAAAAAAAACTTGGTGAACATCATTCAAGTATGGTGATTCTATAATTTTTTTGTCAGGGCTTGCAGGTAGGGTGGCCATATTTTGATTTCAAAAGAGGACACCAAAGACAGGAGGGTAGTAGCAGCCTTCAAGGGGGATTCAACTATGACATTTAGTGTGTAAACATATATTATTTAATTTTAGGACCCAAAAATTGAACCTATATTAGGCTGACTACCAATTATGGCCATGTATCACCTCTAACATATAATTGATAATTAGTACTTTGATCTAAAATTTCAATGCACTATGAACAAACTAACAGAGTTCCAAAGAAACAAGATCATGGATGCCCAAATTGCAAATGCACAGAAACTGGGAAATGTTTTAACAGAAACATTTTGAGATGTCATGGCAGCATATGTCTAATAGGGGAAAAGGAGCTGGAATAATGAAGAAAAATACTCTATATGCATGTCAGGTCCTCTACAACATATGCTCGAGCAAAATTTTCTGCGTTTCAATGTGGTAGTATTACGCAACCTTCGTTTTACCCAATTAGCCATCTTTAGCCAAGCTCATCACCTAACTGAAGACGTAAAATAATCATCAGGATTATAATGGAACTACATGTGAGCTCAGATTTGATCAAACCTTTAAGATATGAGGCATTATTAAGCTCCAAGTCAGCAGTCACACCAGTTGTGGCAACACAGAGGATGGCCAGCTGGCCCGGTCAGATCTTTACTTGTCTGACACTTACCATATGCTAGCACAGAGCTTTTAAATCAGGGGTTGATCAGGTTACAGATCAAATGACTTTTCTGATATGACAGCTCAGCAGAACCAGAGTTCAGAGCCATGAGGAGAAATATTCCCCATAAAGCAAGGTTATTTAGAAGGATGACTAATGACATTCAGATTGATATGAGAACATTATATCAAAAACTCATTTCAATTTATAGGGCACTGAAAATTTCAAACAGCTAACAAAAAATACAATGTGTTAACAGGAAGTATAGCTCAGCTTTAACAGTAAAGGCTTTTTCCACACAGAGTCTGATATTTACAGACAAAAAAAATGCATGTCAAGTTTTGAAAAAGAACATACAGTGGGGCAAAAAAGTATTCAGTCAGCCACTGATTGTGCAAGTTCTCCTACTTAGAAAGATGAGAGAGGTCTGTAATTTTCATCATAGGTACACTTCAACTATGAGAGACAAATGGAGAAAAAAAATCCAGGAATCCATTGTATGAATTTTTAAAGAATTTTTATTGGTAAAGCATGGTGGGAAAATAAGTATTTGGTCCCCAAAAAGCAATATTTTTTGGCCTCTCACAGACATTACTTCCTTCTTTAAGAAGATCTTCTGTCCTCCACTCGTTACCTGTATTAATGGCACCTGTTGACCTCGTCTCTGTATAAAAAGACACCTGTCCACAGCCTCAACCAGTCAAGACCCAAACTCAACCATGGCCCAAGACAAAGAGCTTTGAAGGACCCAGGAAGAAACTTGTAGACCTGCACCAGGCTGGGAAGAGTATCTACAATAGGCAAGCAGGTTGGTGGTGAATAAATCAGCTGTGGGAGCAATTGTAAGAAAATGGAAGACCAACAAGAACCCATTGATACTCTCCCCGATCTGGTTCAATGCAATATCTCATCCCATGGGGCAAAATATCATGAGAACGGTGAGCAAAAATCCCAGAACTACATGGAGGGACCTGATGAATGACCTGCAGAGAGCTGGGACCAAAGTAACAAAGCTACCATCAGTAACACACTACGCCAAAAGGGACTCAAATCCTGCAGTGCCAGGCGTGTCCCCCTGCTTAAGCCAGTACATTTCCAGGCCTGTCTGAAGTTTGGCAGAGAGCATATAGATGATCCAGAAGAGGATTGGGAGAATATCATGTGGTCAGATAAAACTAAAATAGAACTTTTTGGTAAAAACTCAACTCACCGTGTTTGGAGGAAGAATAATGCGAAGTTGCATCCCAAGAACCCCATACCTACTGTGAAGCATGGGGGTGGAAACATCATGCTTTGGGGCTGTTTTTCTGCAGAGGGGACAGGACGACTGATCCGTGTTAAGGGAAGAATGAACAGGGCCATGTATGGTGAGATTTTAAGCCAAAACCTCCTTCCATCAGTGACAGCATTGAAGATGGAACGTGGCTGGGTCTTCCAGCATGACAATGATCCCAAACACACCGCTCGGGCAATGAAGGAGTGGCTCCGTAAAAAGCATCCTGGAGTGGCCTAGCCAGTCTCCAGACCGCAACCCCATAGAAAATTTGTGGAGGACATTGAAAGTCCGTGTTGCCCAGTGACAGCCCCCAAAACATCACTGTTCTAGAGGAGATCTGCTTGGAGGAATGGGTCAAAATACCAGCTACAGTGTGTGCCAACCTGGTGAGGACTCCGTCATTGACCTCTATCATTGCCCACAAAAGTCATGTTACAATATATTGAGATGAACTTTTGTTATTGACCAAATACTTATTTTCCACCATAATTTACAATTAAATTCTTTAAAACTCCTACAATGTGATTTTTTTCCCCCTCATTTTGTCTCTCATAGTTGAAGTGTACCTATGACTACAGACCTCATCTTTCTAAGCAGGAAGATGACCCCGAACACACCACTCGGGCAATGAAATACTTGTACAATCAGTGGCTGACTAAATACTTCTTTTGCCCCACTGTACGTATATCAAATGCAGTCCTTCACACCGAGTTCGAAACTGATGGGCTGTGATGCTGCATAGAATATTTAAATCGGAGTCTGTTCTAATTTCTGCGTTGTTGGAATACGTAAAAAACAGACTGAGCAATCAGAGCTCAGTTGTCAGGCAGAACAGCTCATCCTGGTAGCAGCAGAGCACAAGAGTTTATTGGACAAGCAAGACGCTGACTATAAAAACATGGATATTAAAGACAAGATCTTACAGAATGTACATGTACAGCATTTAGCAGACGCCCTTATCCAGAGCGACTTACAATTGATACAGTCTTACAATCCAAGCAATTGTGGGTTAAGGGCCTTGCTCAAGGACCCAACAGTGGCAGCTTGGCAGAGGTGGGATTTGAACCCTGGACCTTTTGGTCTCTAGTCCAGTACCTTAACCGCTAGGCCACCACAGTCCCACATATATAGCTGAATATAGCTGAAAGGCTGGAGAATGATGGTGATAAACCTCATGACTGTATGGAACTGTTTATTTGTTTATTAAAGTGCATTCTAATCTGTTCAGGCCCACAATACAACAAACTATAAGTTGACGATATGAAAAAGACACGGCGAAATCTCCGTGACAGGTGAAGAGGAAGGAAATTAAAGAAAGTAAACGTGGATAGGGAGTTTTCAGAGTGTTTAGGCAGAAAATGTATCGGACTTCGTGTGAAGGTCCCACTACGTTAAAAATCACGTCCATTTTTTTCATGCATAAAAATCTTACTGAGTGAAAAGGCCTTAAGATGCCAAAAACATTATATAAACTGTAACATGTGAAGAACTCGCTTAACATGAGTGCTGCTTCAGAGCCATTATTTACTCTTCAAATCCTAATGAAATGGCCAGGAAGTATCTGATCCTGGAGCAGCCCTTTGAGCTTGAGCCTCCTGATACATGTGGGCTCAGGAGGGTGAGTCAGCACAGGAAGTCATCTCCATCCTCTGCCTGCTGTGTGGCCAAGAGTGAAGACTGCACACAAAGACCGGCTTTGTGTAGGGGCTCCCTTTCCCCTTTATGCTTCACTCTTTTTCTTTCTCAGGACTAATCTGCTATTAATAAGGATCTCAGCACAGCCAGTGGACTAAGGAGGCTGTGATGTCATCTCCATCACACAAGAACAACCTTACAGGCCAAAAACTCCAACTTATGTTGAGAAATAAGCAGTTATGTATTATGATTAAACTTATAAAACGATATTAATGTGTTATGATTTTAGGTTTGTGAAATAAGAGTCAGTGAGCATCCAGTGTAATGACCAGGTTTTTACTCCACTTACCCTAGTGAAGTTCCCTTCAAAACTGTGAATGTCCAGCTGAGGCTTCTGAGCATACACATACGCACTGATGGAGAATAAATCCTGTGGGCAGAAAAAACAACCAAATTCAATCAACTGGTGACTTTTCTTTATACAACTCCCCTTTAGATTCAGTAACGTAACGGTCCACATGACCTCACGTCTCAATAATCGAAACTTTCAGTAAAATGTAATAAAACTTTTCCAAAAAGATATATATTCCCCCAGATTCAGAGATCTTTGTAACTGGTGTCAAG
>JAJAGP010003955.1:0-60651 GCA_025084515.1 Ancistrus triradiatus | reverse complement strand
CACCTGTACAATACAGCTCCATTATCGCATATAATGCCTTATACAGTGTGGATTTTCTGTGGTGCACAAGATTGACTTGTCCACAGCTTTTGTAGAATAACTATATAGGGAGTGGAGAACTGAGTACTAATATAGTGCATAGAATGCCACTGGCTAAATCTTAAATAGCCTACTATTGGACATTGGACTTGTGTATAAAACATGAAAGCGTGATAATTATAAGATCTGTAACATTCTATAGAGGACATTTTGGTCTGTAGACCCATAATGGTGCTGGAAAGTTTGTGAAGCCTATAGATATATCTGCATAAATATGACCTAATACATTGTCAAGTTTTCATACAAGTGCCAAAAGTAAATAAAAAGAACCAAATTAAACAAATAAGATTTTTTTTTTATATTTGGGCTTTTATTCATTGAAGAATAGTGTCCAATATTACATATATGTGAGTGGGAAAAGTTTGTGAACCTTTGCTTTCAGTATCTGGTGTGATAACTGCAACTAAACATTTCTGTAATTCATTTTTACATTTTGTTTAGCCCATGCAACTCTGGGATGTTGGTGGGTTCTTCAGATGGACTGCTTCCACAACATTTCTATTGGATTAAGCCATTCCAAAATATTCTTTCTAAAAATGTATTCTTCTTTAACCATTCTTTGGTAGAACAACTTGTGTGCTTAGCATCGCTGTCTTGCTGCATGACCCAAATTCTCATGAGGTTCAATTCACGTATAGCTGTACTGATATTTTCCTTTAGAACTTGCTGATATAGCTCAAAATTCAGTGTTCCATAAATTAAGTCAAGCTGTCTTGGCATAGATGCAATAAAACAGGCCCAAACCATGATACTACCACCACGTTTCAGAGATGGAGTAAGATTCTTATGCTTTCTTTCTCCAGACACAACTCTTCTCAATTAAAACAAAAAGCTCTAGTCTGGTCTCATCCATCCACAAAATGTTCTTTCAATAACGTCCAGGGTTGTCCATGTGCCACATGATGGGTAGCAATGTTTTGGAGAGCAGTGGTTTTCTCATTGCAACCCTGCCAGACACACCACTATTGTTCAGAATTCTAGTAATGGTGGACTCATGAACAGTAGCCAATGTGAGAGAGACCTTTCGTTGCATAGAAGTTACACTGGGTTCCTTTGTGACCTCGCAGACTATTACATGCCTTGCTTGGAGAGATCTTTGTTGGTCGGTCAAATAACAGTGGTCTTGAAATTCCTCAATTTGTACACTGAATGTGGACTGGTAGAGTGGTAGATGGTTTTGTAACCTTTTCCAGCCTGATGAGCATCAGCAACTCTTTTTCTGAGGTCCTCAGAAACCTCACTTGTCTGTGCCATGATAAATACAACAGGGCGCCCACTCATGCCTGATTGTCATCCCATTGATTGAAAACGTCTGATTGTGATTTCTAATTCAAATACTTTTGCCACTCACAGCTATGAAACAATGGATCACTTTCCTCTATAAATAAATGACCGAGTTTAACGTTGTTTTGTCTCATTTGTTTAACTGAGTCCTCCTTTTCTCCTCACAAACTTTCAAGAACCACTGCAAATCCTATTTTTTAGCGGTTGAACACTGTAGTGCACCATACATGCTATACAATGCCACTGACTGAATCCGGAATGCTTCATGATCTTATATGCAAGTGCACTTGGGGTTATAGTGAGTGCAAATTATGCCAACAGTGATCTAAGGTACATAGGGTTTAAAAGCCATAAGCTAATCAATCTCTTCCAGCATGCAGTAGCAGAGGACTGTTACAGAGCTTTCACTTCTGAAATTTCCCGACATCATCTCCCTGCGTAGCTCATCAATTCCCTTCTTTGTGTAATTAACTAAAGATTGGAATCCATTTACACCACCGGCGTGCGCTGTTCTTTCCCTCGCTCGAGCCAAACGAGTCATCGAAAACTCTGCACATTACGGCACAAATAAGTGCACTGGTACATTAATTACCACCTCCGACTGGATCTCGCCCTGATTGTCGCGCCCACGATTAATGCCGGAGTGTGCCGAGCGTCGGCGGGAACCTTGACACCTTCCCGCGAAAATTTGCGCACTGAGAGCTAGCGTGCGAGTCTGAGACTGAAGTGTCAGAGCAGCTCTGAATGTGTAGACAAGTTAAAATGAGGTGTAAACCTTGGCACCTTTTCGGGCCGACTGGGTAGGTGGGGTTCGACAAGTTGGAACAAACGTGTAGCCATATCTGTCTCCTCCATGCACACCCACACACATGCGCAAGTTTTGCCGTTCCTGCCATGCAGCAACACCTGTCACCCATCAATATGCTTTTCTCCATTCACTGACAGCTGTCAACCGATTACATTCCCACTCACATGTCCCTTTGGTGAGATGTCACTGAAGACGCATGTTCTCAAGTCCGTCAATTCTGGCTGCCATATGATTTGTGTCATCGCTGATCGTGCGAACGGGTTTGGGTAACTCAGGGGCAGTAAGATTATGTTTGTGTGTGGCTATGTATGTAAAATTATGATCAAATTCACTCTGAGTGTATGTATGTGAGAACCAGTGTGAGTGTGAGCCGTCTAGCCCACTGAGGGTGATTATTAACAGGCTGAGCTGTGAAACTCACACGCACTCGACAGGGAACGGCAACATGCCATATCTCACACACACTTTCTTCAGACTCCTCGCCACTTCAACACGCCCATAGTGGCTGGAAAATGTTCTCTGGTTGAACAGAACACACTGGCTTACAAAAGACACTGGTGACAGGATCCCCAAAGGCTTCTTTTACATACATAGTACACTGGCTTAATAATTCCTAAATATATGATGGTTTGAAGTAATCCCAAATACAACCCCAAATCAGAAAAAAAGTTGGGACAGTATGGACATTGTAAACAAAAAAAAAACACAGTGTTCCTTACATTTACTTTGACTTTTATTTAATTGCAGACAGTATGAACTTGAGAAGTTTCATGTTTTGTCTGGTCAACATCATCTCATTTGTTAATAAACATCCATTCCTGCATTTCAGCCCTGGAATACATTCCAAAAGAAAGTCTGGGTAGGGGCGATTTAGGGCTAGTAATGAGGGAAAATACTACATAATGATGTCATTCAAACAGGTGAAGTCACCAGGTGATTACAATCATTATTTGGTACAAAAGCAGTATCTACAAAAGGAGTCTTTGAGGAGCAAAAATGGGAATAGTATCTCCAGTTTGTTAACAAATGCTTGAGAAAATGCTTGAAATGCTTAAATGTTCTTCAAAGAAACATTGGAAGGGATTTGCATATTTCAGTCCTACCTTTTTCTGATTTAGCTTGTTTTGCATTGTCTTGTTCAAAAATGTGTGTCCCTGGAAAAGATGTTGTCTTGAAAGCGGCATAATGTTGTTCTAGAATCTGTGTACTTTTCTGCATTAATGCTGTCACCACAGAAGTGTAAATGACCTTTGCAAAGGGCACTGACACAAACCCATACCATGACAGAGCCTGGCTTTTGTACTTGTTGCTGATAACAGTCTGGATGGTCCTTTTTGTCTTTGTCCAGAGTACACGATGTCCATTTCTTCAAAAAAGATCTGGAATACTGATTGGTCTGGCCACAATATATATTTCCACTCTATGATGGTCCATGCCAGATACCTCAAGGCCCAAAGAAGTTGACGCCGCTTCTGGACATCAATTTCATTTTTGCACAGCAAAGTTTTAAGTGGCATTTGTGAATGTAACTCCTTATTGTACCCATTGTTCTCTGTATAAGTGCACTGCATGTATCAATCCCAAACTGCACTACATGGGCTGAAATGGTACGTATTAGAAATATAATGCACAACACTGAGTGTAAGAGTAATTTTGACCTCCCATCTACACAGAGTGTAAAGAAATGGATCCAAAATATCTTTCTATGGTATACATAGTGTGGCTCATTGGTTAAAATACTGGACTAATTACTAAAAACTAACAAGTCAGTTCTTGAACTTTTTGCCCTGCTGCCCTTAAACAAAGTCCGTAAATAACTGGTTTGCCAACTTTGAGAAATTCACTAGCTTGCACAGAACCTTGACCTCAACTCCATTAAACACCAGGGCATCATCAGACCCACTTGTTGCTATACTCCACTAAAATGGCAGAGTTAAACAGTCAATTTCATCCTGGATTGTTGAGCTTATTTACAGGACGCACCACACATCCCCTCAAATTTGACATGCACTACATTTCCCATAATGCCCAGGTATCTTTCCAAACACTTTCAGTTAGATCTGTTTTTTTTTTGTCTGTTTTTTTTTTTTCATGGATATCTGCAAATGTTTCAAAGAAAGTCAGCCATGCTGCAGGCAAGGTAATGGTAGCTCAAAGCTATATATTTAGTTAATGCAATTAATAAAATATCCTTATTACACCCACTTTTAGTGTTAAATCTATTTAGTGTTTAACAGGTTTTGTTGTATGCACAGTTGTTCCTCAACTACTGATTGCCAAGAAGAGGGATACAGCTATATTCCTCTAAATTTTGTGTGCCCCAGTACAAGTAGAAACATCCCTGTTAGACACCTTGACATTGCACTGGAATGCCAAAAGTGAGCCAGGGTTTATTGCCTAACAGCTGTAGCTCAACTCACAGTCGTGTTCCAAAATGTAGTTGGAAAGCCTTCTGAAGAGCAAAGAAACATGAATAACAAAGGCTGTTGATGCAGCAAAGATGGGGCAAACTCATCCCTACATATACAGTACCTATGTTTTGGATGTAGTTTTTGAGTGTCCACAGACTTTAGGTCTATTTAATATATAATGATCATATTGAAGATTTTAACACATTGCTTTTATCTGAATTGTCTTCCTACAGTGTTTCTAATGCCTCCCAAGATGACTCCATCTAGTGCTCTACATAGAGTGAAGAAGACACTGACTAAAACCCAAATGACACTGTATTTACTATACACACAGTGTCATTTGTGCAGTACATAACTGGCCCTAGTCGATGTGGAACCCTATTCCCTATATGAATTAATAAGTAACTGATGATTGGCTAAATTCTAAATAGCCACCTGAAGACTTCTAGGTGTACTACATATGGTGGTGCTTGAAAGTTTGTGATATCTTTAGAATTTTCTATATTTCTGCATAAATATGACCTAAAACATCCTCAGATTTTCACACAAGTCCTAAAGAGAACCCAGTTGAACAAATGAGAAAAAAAAAAATTTGGTCATTTATTACAGTAACACAGAAAACCTTGAGGTAATGTGCTATGGCAGCAGAAGACCACACTGAGTTCGACTTCTATCTACCAAGAACAGGAAGTAGAGGATACAGTGGCACAGGCTCATCAAGACTGATAACACTGAGACTGGGAAAACATAGTCTGGTGAGATGAATCCCGATTTCTGCTACCTTGAAAAGCCGGCAACCTCAACTCTCACCATCGTCAAGCTTAAAATGTGACAAATGTATTGCCAGCAATGAAATTCTACCCTGTTAAGCTGTCGGTAGGAGGTTGGGTCCCTTTTTCAGTCTTGGTCTTCCCAAGGTTTCTTCCTCATAACACTTAGGGAGTTTTTCCTTGCCACTGTCGCCCTAGGGTTGCTTGATTTTAGGTGATATTAGGAGATATCTAAACTTGTAAAGTTGCTTTGAGAGAATGCTCCATTGTAAAAAGCGCTATATAAATAGAGCTGACTTGACTTGACTTGACTTTAATGCTACTTTAAACTTGCAAAGCCGGATGATGTCCAGCCCCTGTCTGTTATCACAGACGATATATGAGGAGACTGGTCACTGGTTGAAATATGAATGGGACTGTAGTACAGAAACCCAGCCCCATCATTAGAAAGAAACAATCGGCATATTATTAAATTTGTCAGAGAAGGGAGAAGCAAATCTTGGCCCCTTTGTAGTGGCAGGATGCGCATGTACAGTAGCCAGAATAACCTTAAAAATCATATTTTTCTGTGTTATTTGAACCCAATAATGCAAGTACTGTACGTTATATCTTTTTTCAGATTATACCAGCAATTCTAAATAGGCATTTGAAACATTAATTTCTCTTTCAGTTTCGGATATATAGGCCTCTGCCCATTCAAAAAGATAGGAGTCTAGTCTTGTATGGCTGGAAATAACTGCCCGGTGGCATTACCAAGTTAGAGGTGGAATGAACAGATTTATCTTATAATGATGCTGTTATTCATCGCAGACTGGACTTCATGCACTTTGCGTAACAGAATCATCAATCATCAATCACGGACTATTTTGCGTAAATGAATAGAAACTATACATATTTATGTACATTGTCAATGTGACTGTATGATCATGCGGGCTGCTCAGTAAAACACATTATGTCAGCATCAGGAAGGAATATCACATTGTCTGTTTTTTTGTCGCCAAACTTGCCTTTCACCAAAAATAGCCATGTAACAGACGTGGGTGAGTTTAGACTGTATAGAGTTTCTGATAAATAAGGGTTTGGTACATTACTAATTGATTGGTTGTATTCAAAATGCCTTCTTCCTTTCAACATAAGCATTGTTGAAAGATATTGGGTATAATGAGTTTTTTCCAATCATTTCCCTAATGACTCTGCATTACATGGAGTATGAAGTAATAAAAGTATTCCAAAAGGGGTCATACTCCCAAATAATAATGTACCACAGGGTATAAACTAATGGGCAAATCTTAAATAAATGCTGTTTGATCCATTGTATGCTACATGCAACGGCCAATGCTGTGGCAAAGACACACATATTTATGAGAAACCTACAGATTCACTGTCCACCGATTAACAGCCGGCTTGATGTGTCAGGTCTGTAACGTCTCCATTTTAACACACACATATGGTGAGAAGATGTTCACTACGTCTCATATGCAATCTCAACCATGTTTGGTCTTTGGAAGTTCTTTGGAAGTGACTAATAATACAAGAAAATATTTAGCTCTCGAGCAAACTCAGTGACTGAAAGCTTCATCTAAACTTTTCCAGGTGACTTATTGTATGACACAGATGTTGGTTGGCTCAAGGACCAAACTAATGACAACCATTTTGAAATAAACCTCAGAAGAGAGCCTAGCAGTGGTGCTGACTAATAACACACCCCATGGTGTGGAAATGTGTTTGATTGCACACTCCTGTCTTTCTTTATGATCTACAGGAGAAGCCCATTTGAGCCTCACAGGAGTTTATGACTCAGTCAGGGTCATCAACACAGAAAAAGATGGGGGTCACAGTGAGCCACTGACCCACTGTGGTCACGCCTGGTGTACAACATCACCCACCCAGACCATGGAAAAATACTCTACAGCTCCTTACGCAACATATTTTGTAGTTCCAGACCAGAAGCTCAAGAACTGGTTCTCTTGCAGTGAAAAGGTTTGGTACAGAAGCCATGTTGCTAGAGAAGAATTTATGACGTACTGTATCTGATGAGACCTGGCTCAACTGAGCTGAAGCCATTTAAGGCTTCATAAGTCATTACCCGACTTTGTAGTCAATACCATACTTAACAGGCCCGACTAATATGATTGTTCAGGTGTGGTCATGTCACTACAGGTATGCACCGTTTAACATCCACATTATGTTCAGTGCAACAGGATGTTGACCGAAATGGACATTGATTGGACAATACCATAGTCACATTAACAGTTTTTAGGATACTGTAATGTAAATATAAAAGGCTATTTTCACAAGAAAACTGCATAAAAATGATATGTAAACATATCAGAGGTACTGCTGAAAACATGAGTGGAACATTTACCAGCATCCCTAATGCAATCACTTCTTAAGTCTAAACTGTTATACACATGCTAAACCTTTTTAAATGTATGGAAATTCACAATAATTCGTAGAAAATATAGTAACATATTGGTACAACCCTGTCTAGGAGAAAGCCATAACTCTTTAGAGTATGATGGACCTAATACTTTTGTTTAAATTAAGTCAAAAATCCATTGATAAACAGCATTACAAACAACCCGGAAGATCAGCCACTGAAACAGAGACTCAATGACCAGTTTATATAGTTATAGTTGAGAGAGAATGTACATGTAGTGGGGGGACAAACAAATGAGTACTACTTGTAATAGGACAGACACATACACTCACAAGCACCCTATAGAACTTGTTATAAATAAGTAGCAGAAAATCATCTGTCAGAAAGTCTCTAGTCCAAAACGTGAGCTAATGAGCAAGCGAGCACATGACCGGTAAGCTAGTGAACTTTCGTGTGAATTACGCACCTCTGCTCTTAAGCTCCTAACTCCTGCATCTGCTCATTAATCCACATTGTTGATTGGCTGTTCAACACTGTTGACACCATGTATTGATGGTTTTCCTGCCAAGGCTCCACTCAGAAATGCAATATATTGGACAGGAACTCACTGTGATGAGAGAAGAAGCAAAATGCTATGTCAGATGGTATAACAGTACTTAAATAAGCAATGAACATAGGAATGTGTTATAATTATTAAGTAAAATATGGTAAGTAGAGTTCAGTACAGTACTATATACTATAACGTTATATGTTTGGCAGCACTGTACAGTGTCTTTGCTGTTTTTAGTATGTTTTAGTATGTTAACATCTACAGTTAAAACTTTGCCCGTTAAAGCAAACTCCTGGACGTTACACAGTGCATCTTCAACTATGAGAAACAAAATGAGAAAAAAAATCCAGGAAATCACATTGTAGGTTTTTAAAAGAATTTAATTGTAAATTATGGTGGAAAATAAGTATTTGGACAATAACAAAAGTTCAACTCAATACTTTGTAACATAACCTTTGCTGACAATGACAGAGGTCAAACGTTTTCTGTAAGTCTTCACCAGGTTGGCACACACTGTAGCTGGTATTTTGGCCCATTCCTCCATGCAGATCTCCTCTAGAGCAGTGATGTTTTGTGGCTGTTGCTGGGCAACACGGACTTTCAACTCCCTCCACACATTCTCTATGGGGTTGAGGTCTGGAAATTGGCTAGGCCACTCCAGGACCTTGAAATGCTTTTTACTGAGCCTCTTCTTCGTTGCCTGAGTGGTGTGTTTGGGATCATTGTCATGCTGGAAGACCCAGTCACGTTCCATCTTCTACTGTCGGCACGGTTGCTCGGTGGGTAGCATTGTCACCTCACAGCGAGAAGGTCCTGGTTTCGATCCCAGGTTGAGTGGACTGGGTTCTTTCTGTGTGGAGTCTGCATGTCTTCCCTGTTTCCACGTGGGTTTACTCTGGGTGCTCCAATATCCTCCCACAGTCCAAAGTCATGCTTTAGGTTAATTGATTACACTTAAAGCGGCCCTAGTGTGTGAGTGAGTGTATGAATGTGTGAGTGTATGTGCCCTATGATGGACTGGTGCCCTGTCTGGGGTTGTTCCTGCCTTGAGCCCTATGCCGGCTCTCCTGCCACCCTGTCCAGGAATCAGTGGGTAGGAAAGTGAATGAGTGAATAACATTGACAATATGATGCACTGGGCATTGTCCTGCTGTGAATTCTTCTCTTGATGTATCCCGTTCCTCACATCTACTACCCTTTGTATGGGTGTGTCCGTAGTTAGTCCCTTAGTTAATAGTGCCTAGCAAATTGTCCTTTCTGTAAATATATGTGCCTAAATCAAGCAAAATTTCCTCTGCTGATTCTCAGTGTGTGTCCTCTAACATTAGATTCTACAATATGTAATTTTTAAAGTTTTGGTCACATAATACTCTATATTTGGTTTATGTACTGTATATACAGACAAACATTTTGCTGCTTGTTAATACTACTGTTTGGTACACTTCTTTTCTGATATCCAGTCTCAGATGACTCTCAAATTAGCCAGACAGCTTCTTATAAAAGGTCTGTGTGTCACCAATGGAAAAATACATGAAAACTGGTGAGAAAGTTTATCTAGGGGGGGCGAAGGGAGCATAAACACGTCCCACTTCCCATTGGGGGCATTACATAAACGTCTACACACCCGTCTACCATTCAGGAAACTCATATTTCATGGGTTTTATGATACGTTGGCTTACAAGACAGAGTTTGTCTGGGATTGGGTTAGCATGATGCTTTGTGCTTCATACCTACATAAGGGAAAAAGTTTAGATAAATGGCAGCGTTTAAAATATTTCAATTGATTTATTGGTGGAAAAAACAGTGATCCTGCAATGGGACATTGTGTGCATCTGCAGTGACTCACACAGTGACTCTGTTCGAAATGTTTATGCTCATTTTGACGTGGTCTCTGCTTCTGCCAGTATATCTGTGTATATAGAAATATGAAGTTTACATATTTAGCATGTGCTGAGGATTAGTTGGATAAATGTTATACCATACTATTTTAACTTAAGCAGTTGTTCGCATGGACAAACACACTAGTGTTCAGAAGTTTTAAATAACTAAGTAATGCCTTTATTTTTGAAAGAATCTCTACTTTTTTAAAGCTCTTTTTAAATAGGTGCCATTACATCGTCAGAAATTATAGGCAACGTGCTGTCATAACATTTTTATTTCAAACAACTCTTTTATTTAAGTTCATATGCATCAAATCATGCTACAATTGCAGAATGTCAGCATTTTATATTTTATATTTGACATCATACATTTCTTTCTAGATTTTATGGGGAAATTTCAACTCATTGCTTTTGTAGTTCTTGGCTTACAGGGAATTTCCTCTGGCCTCACAGTCCCTTTCCAGGATTCCACAATCCAAT
This sequence comes from Ancistrus triradiatus, assembly GCA_025084515.1. NCBI lineage: Eukaryota > Metazoa > Chordata > Actinopteri > Siluriformes > Loricariidae > Ancistrus > Ancistrus triradiatus. The sequence continues at coordinate 49,989 of JAJAGP010003955.1, read as the reverse complement.
GTCTTTGTCCAAATTGTTCCTTTGCCAATTTTTAGTATTTTTTATTTTTCAAATATGTTCTGCTTTATTTTCTATCCTTCAATTTCTTGGCTATCTGACACATACAACTGGCTTCATTTTGGAAACCAACAACAAACGTGTTTCTTGAACCCCAGTTAAAGTTGAACCCCAGATAGGGTGGTGCAACACATACTGTAGGTTTCTCAGAAAAGAAACTTCTAGGTTTAAAATGGGCAAAGGGCACTATAATGGGCAAAGGGCACTATACCAACACTATAATAGCTTGCAACCCAAGGAAAGATAATGTACTTGCTTTATTACGCAAAATAATGGACTGTGCTAACATAATTACGAAGAACTCTCTAATATCCACTTCATTTTTATTTTCACAGTAAAGTGGTACCACAGTTCTTGTCATTGATTCATTCCAGAAGGCTTGTCGATAATTGAAAATGATGACTACGAAGCAAAACGTATATTGGGATTAATCTGTTCCAGACCCCCATACAATCCACACTGCATAAGACATTATATGCATTAATGTAGTTGTATTGTACAGGTGCTCCCCGATTTATGAAGGGGATATGTTCAACAAATCCATCATAAGTTAAATGCAACATGAACTGAGGAGCTGAACGAGTGTTTGGTGTATCATAGCATAGATGAGGCTGAAGTTGGCTTCTTATTCGCATTTTCCCATCCACCTTAAATGACTGCAATTACATTATGAACCTGTAGATGGAAATTCAGCCTCATGATCAGTAATGATAAGTAAGTTAATGTTTAAAACACTTACATTAACCTACAGTTGGCCAAAATCATTAACACAACACTTATTTTAGAATAAAGTGCCAAAAAATCTCATGTAATTTACTGAGTAATGGATTGAAAGTGAAAATCAAAAGCAATACATTTACTGTATTGGTGAACTCAGGGCACTAGCATAGCTGCTAAGCTAACTGCAGCCTGTGTTCTGGAGCATTCAATTCCTGATTTGTTTTCAGTTGGTTCTTATAAACTAACATTTTTAGGACCCATGAAGACATATTTGCACTACGCATACAATAATGTAGATGTAAAAATAAAGACAAACACAATAAACCCAGCAGACCTATTTTCTATTGTGAATCTGAATCACTGAATCACTGTGTACTGAATCGTGAATCGAGTTTCAGCTGAAACGAGTCACGTGAAACTCATACGAGTTTAAGCAAGTGCGCCAAGTACCGAGCAACCAACGAGAACTGAGACAAATTTTTCTAGTCAAAATGCGTCAAGAACTGAATTTGACAAGTTCCTAGGTGGTCAAGAACCGAGGTACCACGGTACTTTGACGCTACTTTACTCAGATTGCCTCGACAGCAAATAATAATACTTGATAAATACTTGACTAATACTGATAAATGTTAGTATTAGTAACTAGAATGAATTTCAACTAATTAGTGTGCTACGGTACTACATAAGGTGTTCCCATGGGTGTAGGGTTTCATATCATATTATATAACTCTCTTCTCCAACATGTAAACACCACACACTCCCAGCTGTTGCTTAACCATCTTTAAATAGTCTGATCATTCTGGTTACCATGTATCCATGACGTCCCTGTGGTTAAAAGAAGATGTCCTGTCTCCGAGGGTCAGGTCTCACAGGGTTTATTCAAACAAAGATTTTTTTTCTCAGATACATGCTGCTGTTTTAGTCTGCTTTGCTAATTTTTTTATAGCTTCCCATATTCAGAATCTTCTCAAAACAACAACCAGTGACTACAACTAAGGGAAGATTCCCTCATCAATTCCATCTTGCCATCTACCCTTGCCAACACAATCATCCCCCCAATTGGCACTGTTAATCTCAAACAAACCCTCTGTCCAGGAGCAGTGAGTCTAGAGTGGGTGCGAATATTCAGGAGTATCTGCAAGAGCAGGTGATAATAGTCAAAAAGGGCCTGTAGGAAGATGGAATAGTCAGTGATGTACAGTATATGTGGTAGCAGGAAAGGTGCTGACTTTAGTTTGGCAGAGTCCATATTTGATGATTATTGCAGGGGCATCTTAAGTCATTTCTCCTAAGAGGCACGAGATAAAATTTACAGTTAAGCCATTCCTCTTACAAATGGTACAATTCTTTATTCAGAACTGCTTAGTATTAATTGCATTCAAAAGTGCATTTAAGTTAAACATGCATTTATACATACAGTCCAGCACTCAACATTTCACCATATATCCATTCAGCATTAATACAATTCAGTCTTGCCCACATCTAAAACCTAAAAAAAACCCTAAAAACCTACTTGGAGTACCACATTGTGTTAGAACTACAGCTTAAGTGGGTTACCTCCTACACAACTCTATAGGCGCTTTCGCATGAAACAATTCTAGGGACTAACTTGGGAGGATCTATCCCCAGTGGCACTCCCCCGACCCCAAGAATTAAGTGTGTTCCAGGGCTTTATTTTTGGTTTGCATTCACACAGCCTGTAGGAATGCTGTGTAATGATGAAGTGACATATGCCTTGTGAATATCACTTAGATGACTCAAAATATCGGGTATCACTGTACGAGTATATTTAAAAATGGTGGCTGAGTTCAACACAGGCGCTTGCATCTGATACAATCACTATACACTTGCATCACTACTTCAGGACCAATATTTGTACTCTTACATTTGGACCAATCACTGCAAACTTACATCACTCAGGATTCCTATGAGCTGAGAAAAGACCCTACCTTGAAGTAGGAGCTAAAAAAGTCCCATGGATGATAAGGACTTCAATTGTCCCCCATTCCTGAGGTGCGACAACACCACAAAGGGGGCACAGTTCCAAGAACTATGAAAAACGTCCGTTGGTATGGAAGTACCTCTTAAGAAATTTGCATTGTTTAATAACAACACTCATTACATTGTTTATTTCACCGAGTTGCACAATGCACAGTGCCTCTACACAATACCACAAATACTACACAGTGCCTCGGGGTATAAAATGCAGTACACATTCAAAAACACATTTTCTCCACTTTCATAGGCTTTCTGTGTATGAACCCACAATGGACAATAACATTGTTTTTCCTTGAGCTCGATTCACTTTAATCATTTAACTGAGGTCACTTTATTTTCTATATTCAATCTAGTTCAATCCACTATTGTTACATTACTTTATATCAGTGTTTCCCAACCTTTTTGAGCCACGGCACATATTTCACATTAGAAAAATCACAAGGCACACCACCAAACAAAAATGTCGCAAAAGGTATATTTTCTGGAATATAATGAAATTCTAGTCTCGATTCACACAATTTACTTACTCAGTGTGAAACCTGGGCCTGTTTAGTTGAACACAAAGCACAAAATATTTATCCATTGCTATTACCTGCGGCATTGTCTCACTCACAGCATGACTATGTACTTTCATATTTCTTCTTCGTCTTCTTATATTTTACTGGTGGTTGGCAACCCACTTAATTGAAGCAAGAAGTTGTACTTCCCTGTAGTGTAAGAGAACGTAATTGTTCTGCTTGTCACTATACGCTGCTTGCTTAGAGTACCAATCAGATGAAATTGGATAATCTTCCACAGCACAGCTGATGATTTCTCCCAGCACGCCTATGTGCCGCAGCACAGTGATTGGGAAACACACACACATATATATATATATAGACAGTAATGCTTGAAAGTTTCTGAACTTTTAGATATGTTTTAGATCATATTAATGCAGAAATATAAAAAATTCTAAAGGGTTCACAGACTTTCAAGCACCACTGTATATTCTACTGTATTTTACTCCTTATCTGTATACAGTATTGCATGTACAATGCATCCTTTCATAATTTGTCTTTCCCCATTTATTGTTATATTTCTTATTTCCTTATTTTATTTTTACACTTCAAGTTGTGCAATATACAGCATGTTAGAAATGTGTAGCATTCTAGGTTCCTGCCGCTGTAATGATTCAGTTTCACTCGGGATTAATGAAGTTCAATCTATCTACATTTACATTTACATTTACAGCATTTAGCAGACGCCCTTATCCAGAGCGACTTACAACTGATAGTCTTACAAGCAATTGTGGGTTAAGGGCCTTGCTCAAGGACCCAACAGTGGCAGCTTGGCAGAGGTGGGATTTGAACCCTGGACCTTCTGGTCCATAGTCCAGTACCTTACCCGCTAGGCTACCACAGTCCCACAGTCCATTATCTATCTATCTATATTTAGTAACTACACCACCTTTTCTGCCAGTCATTGTTGGTTTTCTGACAGTCCAGTCTACACTGGGCATTAAATGCCTAGAACATGTAATAAGCATTCATCATCAGCAGGAACATCAGGTTCTATAGGCGACATTTCATTCTTTGATCATACTCAGCTTTATAATTTCCTTTGCAGACATTTGTAGACCAGTTTGGGTGTTTGACATCCCTGGATTAGTGGTTTAGAACCTTAATCAGTGAGCCACACCACCCTGTAAGGTTTTAATTCACATACAGTAATATATTAGTAACTTATATAAAACAACTTACATAATGAGCGGAGCAGTTGGAGGTCTTGCTCGAGGGCACACATGGTTATGCAAATTGAAACTGAGTTGGTACAATATTAAACAGTAAAATTCAAGTAGTTGCATGTCAAGTGCCATGCTCAAGCACCAAGCAATGATGCTCGGCAGTGACTTGAACCCTGAATCTACCAGGTAGTAGTCCTTTGACTTTTATTTCATAACAGACTATCTGAATCCAAGATATTTGGGTTGTTTTTAAGCATTTCAAGAATTTTCTTACACATTTGTTGATATGCTGGAGATGTTCTGCCCATCTTTACTCCTCAAGGTTCAGCCTTTCATAGATACTGCTTTTATACCAAATCTTGATTATTAACAACTGTTGACATCACCTGTTTGAAATCACATCAGTATTTAGTTTTTACCTCATTACTAGACATAAACTGTCTCTGTCCCAACTTTTTTTTGGAATGCGTTGCAGGCCTGAAATGCAGGAATGGATGTTTGTTAATAAATGAAAGTTGTGGACCAGAACAAAACCTGAATTATCTTGGGTCCATACTGTCTGCAATGAAATAAAACTCAAAGTAAATGTAAGGAACACGGCATATATTTGTTATTTGCATTTTCCATACTGTCCCAACTTTTTCTGAGGTTTTTTTCTGGGGATGTAATTGTGGCTTGGATCTCTGTCTAACTTAGGGCTCTGGAAAGTTCCAAATGCCCGTGTCTAATCTTTATACATGAGCATGATACACATGCAGTACACACCTACAAATGTATAATCCCCTCTTCCTACCTCACCCATTACCCCACCCTTTTCCATTCCGCCTACTCATGGTCAAGGTTGATGAATTACACGCTGCTGACATACTGCTGCTCTGCACTGCTCTCTCTTTACTTCAGAACCTTTCCTCTTTGTGCTTACTCATCGCTCTCTCAACTGCACCCCCATTAATAAACCTGCAGCCTCCTCTAAACAAACACATTATTGTAAGTCGTTACCGTGCTGCTAGCGCTGTGCCACGTGCCTGATGTGTCATGTTTGATGCATTTGATTAATGGTGTATGAATCTTCCAATTTTCCGTTAGCATTGTTTTGTCATTTCCCAGCGGTGCATGAGTTTAGAGAACAGGACAGGATAATATAGCATGGGTGTCACACCTACTGCTTTTTGCATTCGCTTTTTTTCCTTTCTTGGTGTTTGAGGACCAGGTCAGATGTGCAGCTCTATTTTTTCAGTCAGAGGTCAGCGAGAAAGTGCTTTTCATACCAGTGTATTTCTGCACCTGCAACAACATACAACACTCTCCTGTAGCGTTCACTACTTAGCAATGTTCTGTCCCACTGACCCAGGTCAGATTTTGTGCCAATACAGCAGTATATTGTTTCAAAGATAGTCTCTGATAATGTTGGTTAGAAATGTGAAAAGAAATAATATTGATCGAAATGGATCCCAAAGTCCATCGACTGCTTGTTGATCCTCTGTGGAAGCCACTTTCACAAGACACTTTCACCTCGTCTTGTTATTTGTAGTTTAATGCGAGCTCAAAATATTCCGTAATATTAACACGGGAATTAAAACGAGTAAAGCTTCATAAAATCTACATCTAGTATTCAAATGTTTTCTGTAAAATAACTAAAGTCTGTCATTTCAAATCATTTAAAGTCATGAATTGGTTCGACATCTCCGATGGGGGACCTTTGTTGGCTTTTACAGAGCTTGGACCACCTTTTAGAAAACATGAATGCCAACAGTGAGCTTGGGAATACTATCCAACATCAGTACCCAACCTCACAGTCATATTCCAAACTCTAGTGGAGAGCTTGAAGGTTGTTACAGAAGCACAATTATCATGCCAGTGCAAAAATATTACGAATCGCCTTCCAGACCATACATTAGGCAAACTGGCCCCCATCTGACATTAACTGAATTGATTTTGATTACTTCAGAATACAGCTGGCTGTTGGCTGGCTGTTGGCTGGCTGTTGGCTGGCTGGGACTGTGGTGGCCTAGCGGTTAAGGTACTGGACTTTGGACCAGAAGGTCTAGGGTTCAAATCCTGCCTCTGCCAAGCTACCACTGTTGGCTCCTTGAGCAAGACCCTTAACCCACAATTGCTTGGATTGTAAGATTGTATAAGTTGTAAGTCGCTCTGGATAAGGGCGTCTGCTAAATGCTGTAAATGTAAATGTAAATGTACTTGAGGAATCCACTGCTGGTACTGGATGGTAATGTAAAGAATTCACCATGGTTGGAAAGGTGCTTTCAAGAGATGCCTGAGATGAAGGAGAAGGATACAATAACATTTCAGCGGCTCCACCATCAGATCACCATTAAGGAGGTTATGGCACTACCAACAGCTTGCCTATTGGAAAGTGGCATCTTTGAGGTCTTTATTGCTGAAATCTGTCTGTGCATGTAACAACAATCTCACAAGTTTTACACAAATCTGGCTTATGGCAAGGTGTCAATTCTTTTTCTGAATCTTTTTCTGAAATTTTTCAGTTCAGTCAGTTGGAAGTTTATTAATGCTATGTGGCCAGAAATGTGCTGCTATGAGGCTATTTCTCCAAAGTGCATGGTTTAAATTTTATGCCAGTTTCATAATGCGCCCCTTTTTGGGTCATTTTTAAATTCTCCTAGTGAACTAACTTCTAGACCTCCATAGTCAAAGCTTAGCCCCTGTATTCATAAATCTCTAGTAACACCCCTGTCCATAGTAGTCCATTGTTTTTGACCCTGTACCTGTTTCTGCATATGATTGTAAAGTTTGAAACGTTGCCTTTAAAAGAAAAATGTTATGTGCAGCTATGTCAGTGTACAAGTGACAAAGCCCTCACTGTATTATTAATTGTTCTATATGTGTTTATATGGATATTAATATTCAGCACAAAGTATATGTTTATTAATTTGAATTGTTTTCTCGTTCTTTAATGTTCACATTATCTGAATTGTATTTGTGAATGAAATAATTCAGTCACCCAGGTCCTTCAGTCAATCAGGTCCTATCAGAAAACAATCTACTAGTAAATTATTAGTACAAAAAAACCCTACAAGTGAAAGTAAAACTCTAGTTGTGTATCATTAAGAAACGTCAATGTACTGAACATGCTTGGTTATGGAGTAGAATTAGAGGAGCTGATCTGAGTGGATGCAGCAGCAACTCGCCTAAACACATCTCTTAATTATATATACAACGTGTCCAAAACTTTCTACCCTTACACCGCTGTGTGCTAGTGTGTTGCCCGTGGCAGTGCTTGAGAAAACTGCCAAGATACCACAAAAGATAACACAAGATAAATCTTCAAAATGAGTGATCCACTTCCTCCTGTCTCAGATTCTATTTAACACAAGCCTTGTGGTGGTCTAGGCACTCAGCCCATGGACAAAGAGGTAATCAGGAATGAAAAGGGCTCTATTTGAGTCAGACAGATCCTATTACCTCAGTCTGTGTGTAGGAGCTTGTGTGACGAGGTGAACGTGATTAGATGCAAATGCTGTACCAGAGTCTTACACTTGTACTCTATCAGCTGCAGCACTGTGATGACTTAAATGGCTAAAACTAGCATGTTCAGCTAATAAGATGACTAATAACCATTCTCCCCAGTTCTGTCAGTTTCCTCATTATTAGATTACTTTAGTAATAGTGAGAGTTCCAATTTGGGTTTCTTCATTTTGAAATCGGTGGGCTCCCATTTATAAGGATTTGTCCTCATATATTTGGACACACCGATATTCCTGAAAAGTACTTTTAATGTTAACAGGTCATGGTATTTAGACTTTGAAAAAGGATGTTCATAAACTTCTCTTGCCACATCATGATATCTACTTTTATCTTTTTATCAGCTTCATTTATTTTTTTTCCAATTGAGTTTGGGTTTTCTTACACTTTATTTTTATTTGCATTTTCATTAGCTTCAAATTAAATTTCGGTAACCTCATTCAGAATTCCAGTTCATTTTCAGTTTTAATTCAAGATTGTTCTGCCTAGCTTATCTTTCAATTTGTTTTGCATTAATTCATTCTAATGCATTCTAATTCAGTTTATGTTCAGTCTCAATTCATGTTTTGTTAACTACACTCTACAGTAATTAAAATTTTTGTTAGATCATTCTACAGGGTGGGCCATTTATATGGATACACCTAAATAAAATGGGAATGGTTGGTGATATCAACTTCCTGTTTGTGGCACATTAGTATATGGGAGGGGGGAAACTTTTCAAGAAGGGTGTTGACCATAGCGGCCATTTTGAAGTCGGCCATTTTGGATCCAACTTTATTATTTTCAATGGGAAGAGGGTCATGTAACACATCAAACTTATTGAGAATTTTACCGCAGAAGAAATGCTAGCACAGGCTTCCAGTATCCGTTGTTTCAGATGCTCCACATCTTGTATCTTTACAGCATAGACAATTGCCTTCACATGACCCCAAAGATAAAAGTCTAAGGGGGTCAGATCAGGAGAGCATTTCTTCTGCGGGGTTGCTATCAGTGTGTCAAGAGTGGGAGAAGAAGGTTGCACTGACAATCCAACACAATGGGCAGCACTTTGAACACATTTTATAAGTGGTCATAAACTTTTAAATAACTCATGAAAGATTAAAGTTCCGTTAAACCCAAGCACACCATTGTTTTTCTTGTGAAATTCTCAATAGGTTTGATGTGTTACATGACCCTCTTCCCATTGGAAATAATAAAGTTGCATCCAAAATGGCCGACTTCAAAATGGCCGCCATGGTCAACACCCATCTTGAAACGTTTCCCCCCTCCCATATACTAATGTGCCACAAACAGGAAGTTGACGTCACATACCATTCCCATTTTATTTAGGTGTATCCATATAAATGGCCCACCCTGTAAGTTCAGTTTCTGTTCATTTCATTCAAGTTCAGTTGTATTATCTTCATTCTATACTCAGTTACTGTTTGCTTCATTCTGTGTTCAGATTTTGTTAGCTTCATTCTAACTTCTGTTTTCATTAGCTTCATTCTGAGTTCAGTTTTGTTCACTTTTTTTCTAATTTTAGTTTTGGTTAGATCATTCTAAGTTCAATTGTTGTTGTTAGCTTCATTCTGAGTTTGGGTTTTGTTAGCGTCTTCTGAGTTTTCATAAGCGTTACGTTTGTTCTTTTTCAAGTTCAGGTCAAGTTCAGTTTTTCTTTGCTTTATTCTGAGGCTCACTTTTGTTAGGTTCACATTTTGGTTTTGGTAGCTAAATACTAGTTATGGTGTATTTAGGTGAAGTAAGATTTTACTTCATTTCGAGTTGTGTTGACAGCTTCACTGAATGATTCTGAGGGCTTCTGTTCATGGATGTTCTGAAGACAGTCTAATTACTCACATCAGTAATAATTAATTTCTTCCCTTCAGAATGAGCTTTGCATACATGTCCAGCCTGAAGAGATTATATGATCAATAATTGAATAACTAATTTAAAAATGAAGTCACAAATAAAATTAAGGGTTAATGCATTTGCATTTGGGCACAGCTGTGTAAGTGTGTGTGTGTGTGTGTGTGTGTGTGTGCGCGCGTGCATGGAATTAACTGCCTTCAGGACCCTCAGGCTAATGACCTCCAGCTGTCGGTACAGCGATGGCTCGAAGGTATTTTGAAGGATGCAGAGGTCGCCACTGGATTCCGTATGTTCTAATTTTCAGCTCTCTGCTCTAGAACAGCTGGCTCTGACCTGGGTGTGTGTGTATTTGTGTGTGCGTGCAAGGTTAACATGTCTTACTGCTTAGCCCCAGGTCTCCATGTGAGTGTTATTGCTGCTGTTCAAATGTAAGAGGTTCATTTATAAAAGACAGACAGAGTGGAGTAGACAAAGACATGCCATTTGCTTTTCATATACACAAACCCCTAAACTAAAAAAAGTGCTCATGATCCACAGCTGGAACATGGAGAACTTCCAAAACGGGGGCAGAGCTACAGATTTTTTTTTCCCTTGGATCTAAAACACACAAGAGAGTCACTGTGGGATAACATTCACAGAAACAGTGCAGTATTGGTGTGACTGTAGGTGTGTGTCCACACTTTCTGTTCTGTTATAGAAGGTGGAAAAATCAGCTCTTTATCTTCGTCTGACACTCCTGAGTCCTGTCAGTTCTTACTGCAGCCTCACACGTGTACATATGATACCAAATCTGTTTGAGCAATATGCTCATACATTATGTACCTAACTGCTTTGAACCTGGACTTATCACGTGTGGTAGATCATCACATTGCATCTCAACCAAATCCATGGCAGAAGAGCTCCTACTGTGAAAACTGCCTATTTTAAAACTTAAAAATTCTGTTTTAAACTATGAGCTTCTTTTCTGCATCTGTGGTGTAGTAGTGTTCTTGCTTGAGGCATGCTTTCACAATAGCAACCAAAGTTTCACACTTGATTTTATGGTTTGTTTTAGTATATAACTTATTATTGTATTAGTAAATAATGTCAGTATTTATCAAGGCCTCTTTGTACAAGTGGTTTCTCGGCTACTACCCTTCCAAAAAGCACATTCCTGATCAAGCTTCTTTGGATTGTAGATGGGTGAACTTAACATCCCACTGAAGCTGCCAGATGCTGCTGTCGCTCGGGTGTAAGGGGAGGTCATACTAAATACTTTCCACTGCAGCCTACAGAAGGCATGTCCCAATGGTGGCTAATCTAACAGTGGCAAGGTGGCCTAATAATTTTGGCTGCATGCCGGGGCGTGTTCCAATACTTTTGGCTGTGTGGGAGGGGCATGTTCCAGTACTTTTAGCCATATGCAGGGGCATGTCTCAAATACTTTTGACTGTATGTGGGGGTGTGTCCAAATATGGTTAGCTGCATGCAGGAACTTGTCTGTAATACATTTGGCTGCATGCAGGGGCGTGTCTCAGTACTTTTGGCTGCATGCTGGGGCATGTCCTAATACGACTGGTTTCATGCAGGGGTGTGTCACAATACTTTTGTATGCATGTGGAGGCGTGTCCCAATACTTTTGGATGCATGCGGGGGTGTATCCCAATACGTTTGGCTGTGTGGGAGGGTCGTGTCCCAATACTTTAAGTCACGTGCGAGGGCATGTTTCAAATACTTTTAGCCATGTTCAGGGGCATGTCTCAAATACCTTTGACTGTATGCGGGGGCGTGTCCAAATATGGTTAGGCGTGTGCAGGGACTTGTCTCTAATACTTTTTGGCTGCATGCGGGGACATGTTCTAGTACTTTTGGCCACATGCGGGGGCATGTCCTAATACTTTTGGCCACATGCAGGGGCATTTTCCAATACTTTTGGCTGCATGCGGGGTCGTGTCTCAATACTTTTAGCCGCATGCTGGGGCATGCCTCAAATACTTTTGGATGTATGCGGGGGCATGTCCCAATACTTTTGGATGTGTGTGTGGGGGCATGTCCTAATACTTCTGACCACATGGGGGAGCATGTCTCAATACTTTTAGCAGCATGCGGGGGTATGTCTCAAATATTTCTGGCCAAATACGTTTAGCTGCGTGTGGGAGCGTATCCCAATACTTTCGGATGCATGGGGGGCATGTCCCAATACTATTAGTTGCATGTGGGGGCGTGTCCCAATACTTTTAGCCATGTGCGGGGGCATGTCCCAATACTTTTAACCACATGTGGGGGCATGTCCCAATCCTTTGGATTTGTGTGGGGGTGTGTCTTAATACTTTTAGCCACATATGGGGGCGTGTCCCAATCTTTTGGATGTGTGCGGGGGTGTGTCTTAATACTTTTAACTGCGTGCTGGGGCATGTCTCAAATACTTTTGGCCGCGCGTGGGGCGTGTCTCAGCACTTTTTGCCAAGTGCGGGGACTTGTTCCAACACTTTTGGCCAAGTGTGGGGGCGTGTTTTAATACTTTTAGCCGCGAGCTGGGGCGTGTCTCAAATACTTTTGGCCGTGTGCGGGGGCATGTCTCAGTACTTTTGGCATCGTGTCGGGGCGCGTGCCAACACCTTTGGCTGCATGTGGGGGCGTTTCCCAATACTTTTGGACGTGTACGGGGGCGCGTCCCAAAATTTTGGCCGCTTGCAGGGGCATGTCTCTATACAGTGCTTGAAAAGCACTCAGCCAAAAGTATTGGGACACACCTCCACATGGGTCCAAACGTATTCAGACATGTCCCCGCATGCAGTTAATAGCATTGGGACATGTCCTCACACACATTCAAAAATATTAGGATGCTCCCCGCACACATCCAAAAGTACTGGGACAAGCCCTCCCAATGCGGTTATAAAAGTATTAGGACCTGCACCCGCACATGGCCAAAAGTACTGAGACATACCCCTGCACTCGGCCAAAAGTATATAGCCAATATTTTTGACTGTGTGCAGGGGGCATGTCCCAATACTTTTGGACGTGAATTGGACAGCGTCCCAATAATTTTAGCTGTGTGCGGGGTCGTGTCTCAATGTTTTGGACGTGTGCAGGGGAGCGTCTCAATACTTTTGGCTGTGTGCTTTTCAAGCACTTTATAATAATTTTATATTTTTTGTTCTAGCTAGATCTGGTTGCATTTCAATAATCCAGACTAGACATAATAAAGACTTGTATTAATATGTTATCAGAAAGCAAGCACATAAGATTAGGATACTTACAGTGAGTTGAAATGTTGTTCAGTACTATACTGTACTATATTATACTATATAAGGCTGCAGAGACTCAGACATAATCCTCATGCCTGTGACCAAGATTGATAATTGGGTTCATTTGGGCAAAGGTTTATTTTCATACAAATACCTTTCTGAACTGGGAATTGATTGTCTTATAATTGCTGTGTGTGATATATTTCGAAATGGGAGACACCAGGTACTTCCCAGTATTTATTTACACTACATTATTTATTGAAGTGCTAACCTTTCCTCCTTATACAGTACTTGCAGCTCCTGTTGCTCAGGGATAAGAACCAGCTGGTGGAAACAGCAGTTCCCGAGAACCTGGATTCACGGCTGAGCTTGCAATGTGAATATTTATTGAGCTTACATGGTCCTGCGATGGACTGGTGGCCAACCCAGGAAGCATTTTTGACCGTGCCCAATGATTATGCTGGAATTACTTCATGTCAAGAAGACCTCCAGACCACAGCATCCCATTCTACACTTCCAGGAAAATTGGAACCCCTCACAAGAACTTCAGGAGGACCAGATATCAAATCCTGGGACAGCACAGAGATTATAAAGCACATTTCACATCAATAAAGCCTACTTTTAATCCAAACATGCTCAGGTTTGCAACAAAACGTGTTTTGAATAGAAGTTATTTTCACAAAGCCAGCAGTTTTAAAAAAGAAAAGAGGCTCTCAATGAAACGTGCTTTTGATAAAAAAAAAAGAATCAGCCAGCCAGCCTGCTATGAAAGGATTTTTGGAGTTGTGTGTTTTCTTTTGAAACATTAAATCCATCATGTTATCAGATCTCAGCAAGTCCTTGTCTAGAGTTATTCTGAGACAGCTGACAAACTTGGCAAGCAGACACTTTCCCGCCAAAGATTAATAGCCTGAGCCATTCTAATAACACACAAAAATAACTTTAAATTAAGAAACTCAACAAAATGGGCCATAGACTTTGAGATTTTGGTGTGTTCAATGGAAAACAATGCGTTTTTGAGGAATTATGCTACTGGGAAATGTGGCACAATCAGTAGCTTAGTTACTTGTTATTTCTGCAGTATTTATTTTACCTTTCACCCCAATGAAAAAGTGTTGGAATGGTATTCAGCGGTAATGCAGAGATGTTGGTGTTAGTAATGGGGTGTGACCAATCTTCTTTCTATCCCAGATGTGTCAGTAATCAGTGGGAAAACTGTTCAATGCTCATTTTGCCTAGACTGACCTTATTAGGAAGTCCATAGTTGCAATACTGCCTACACATCTGAGGTGAACGACGAAAAAGGAGGAAGACTTGGGCAGCTGGTTGAAGCTATGAAAGGAAGAGGAAGAGGAAAAAGAAGTGGAGGTGTTAAACATCCGCAGCATTATTTTAAATATATTTTTTTACACGCCTCCCACCACATCCACATTGCCATTGTATGAAAACAATGTTTGTGGATGTCCTAATTTATTCATTTATTATTACATTTACATTTACAGCATTTAGCAGATGCCCTTATCCAGAGCGACTTACAATTGGTACAATCTTACAATCCAAGCAATTGTGGGTTAAGGGTCTTGCTCAAGGACCCAACAGTGGTAGCTTGGCAGAGGTGGGATTTGAACCCTGGACCTTCTGATCCATAGTCCAGTACCTTACCCGCTAGGCTACCACAGTTATTATTTTAGAAAATGGTAATCCTGTACCAACCTGTCCAAATAACAACAAAGTAACTTCATCTGTTATTAAAGGCTTAAATGGAAGTAACATAGCACCGGTATATGTACCACTATAGCCAAGATAAAATGATCAGAGCATTTACAATGCACATTTTAAGCACATATATAAACTCACCAAACAGACCTGTCTTCGTTTAAATGTACAATGCATCAATGAAAAAGCAAAACAGGAAGACCAAGAGAACTTCTATAAACTGGTCAGGAGTACAAACCAAAATCCTCACATTACTGCCAAGGACCTGAAGGAAGGTTTGGCCAATACAAAAGTAATGGTGCATCTTCAAATGTGTGAAAATGTGATACTGAAAGCAAAGCAGACTTTAGTATCTACCTCAAAGAAAAAAGTGAAAGACTTGGTGGCTTTCATAGTCCAATAACCTTAATATGATTAAAATCTGTGGTTAGATGACAAATATGCTGTGTGTGCAAGACAAACAAATAATGTTTACATTTAGTCATTTTAAATGTCTAGAGTGACTTAGAAGTGATACAGCTTTACAGTCCTAACAATTGTGGGTTAAGGTCCTTGCTCAGGGACCCAACAGTGAGAGACTGGCAGATGTGGGATTTGAAGCCTGGGCCTTCTGGTCCATAGTCCAGTATGTTGATGGATGGATGGATGGATGGGTGGGTGGATGGATGGATGGATGGATGGGTGGGTGGATGGGTGGATGGATGGGTGGATGGATGGATGGATGGATGGATGGGTGGATGGATGGATGGATGGGTGGATGGGTGGATGGATGGGTGGGTCACTTTATTAACCCCAGAGGGAAATTCGTGAATGAAATGTTTGTCAGGAGTGGGATAACCTCAAGACCACCAAAGCTCCATCTGGACAGATTATATTTTTGAATTTCTATATTTCCAGAAGTGTTCTTCAAGGAAGCGTGGTGATGAATTCCTGAAGGAAGACGGAAATTCTGGTAGGTACTACAAAAATTGGCTTTGATTTTGGCTAAAAGTATTTAATAAATATTGACCTCATGCACAATACTTTCAGGAGTGTTGAAGCTTTTGTATAAGACTGCATGTTTAGTAGCTATATTATCTGAGTAATATTTAGTAAGCATTTTTAGCTACTTATTTCAATAAACAAAAAAGACGACATATTTAGAAGAAAGTCATTGTTATTAGTATGTACAGTACTGTGCAAAAGTCTTAGGCCGGCATTAGATTAGACATATCATTGTTTTAGCAATGGTATTATGAACATATATAATTATTTCTCAGTCTATTTATCATAAGACAACCAGAAAATACATGACCTTGGTATACATAAAAAAAAAACTGAAAAACTTATATAAGCTTATATAGGCTACAGTGCCAAGTATTTAGTGTGACCTGCCCTTACACTTGAGCAATAGCAGCATCTGGCAGCTTTATCGGGATGTCAAGTTGACTCCATACGGTCCGAAGAAGATTGATCAGGAATGGTCTTTTTGGAAGGCTGGAAGCCAAGAAACCAATTTTTTGGAAGGGAAACAGGGTGAAAAGGTTAAGATATGGTAAAGCTCACAAGGATTGGTATGAAGATCAGTGGAAAAGAGTATTATGCTGTGACAAACCCAAGTTTGAAATTTTTTGATATGTTATGTGGTCCTTATACTATTGGTAATACAACAAATCTAATGGTGGCCTAAGACTTTGCATAGTGTTGTATATATTCTGTTCATAAGACGTGTTCAGCGTTTGAACATCAGTAGAAGAAACATAAATAAATGTTTTCATCTTTGTTTCATCATCAGCATCTAAGAAAGCTAAAATCTCAGCATGACTTAAAACATGGCTTGTTAATTTACTAGCAATGAGAGTTCTTCACAAGACCTAATGTTCAGAGTGAGATGGAGTGCTGTGAACACAGTTTCACTCTGCCGCAATCCCATAAACCTGACTGCAGCTGAATTCCCAGCATAGCTGGATCTTCCAGTGGCACGCGTCAGCATATGCTCCAGCATTACTAATGGGATCACGGAGTGTGAAGGATATGTGTGTGTAGCGTGTTGTGTAGTGGTGGTGGTGGGATTGTGATTAGCAGGCTGCAGCTGGTTGGGATGGGTGATGTGAGAGAGTGTGTGAGTGGTCTTGTCTCAAACACAAAACCCAGGGAGAATGCAGTCACGTCACCTCAGCTTTTACACTTCACAGCACAATGATGAACTACTCCAACATCAGTGGTGTTCACAGCTGCAGTACGTCAGCCTTGGGAACACACACACACACATGCAAACACACAGACACCACTGCTGCTTCATGCTTGCAGCACTCCAGGCTATATACATGCATGACTACACACACACACACACACACACACAACAATTTGATAGATGGACAAACAGACCGACAAATACAAACACTATATAAGAAGCATTAATTGGAACGATAAAAATGCCAACACAGAAGTTTTTTATATTATAAACTTATAGAGTTTATATTTTCTTTTGTTCGTTTGGAACATATGAGGGCTGTCTAGACAGGTAGGTAGACAAATCTCAAGACAGATGAGCAGGCAGAAAGATGGAACCGATGATAAGCAGATGCACAGACAGGTAGATAATCAAACAGTTAGGCAGATCAATGAATAGTCAGAGAGACCATGCAGATGTGTATACAGAGACACAGACAGATAGACAAAGTGAATGACAGATAGATAGGCAGGTAGATTTATAGACAAAGACACAGACAGACAAATAAAAAATAGACAGAGACAAAGAGATAGGCAAAGAGGCAGACAGACCAAGCAGACCTTGTAGACCAATAGACAGAGAGACAGGTGGATAGACAGACAGACAGGCAAGCAGACAGACCTTGCAGACAGATAGACAGAGAGACAGTGGATAGACATTGCAGATAGAGACAGACCTTGCAGATGGACAGATAGAAAGTGCAAACAGATAGACAAAGACAAAAATGGACAGACAAACAAAGCATGCAGATGGATAAACAGAGAGACAGGGAGGCAGATCATGGAGAAAGGTAGACCAAGGAACAAATGGTACAACAGACAGTGAATACAAACAGATCGATAAAGACAGACAGACAAATAGATGGATAGGAAAAGAGGCAGACAGACCAAGCAAACAAATAAACAGAGGGACAGACAGTCAGACTAATGCGGACAGATAGAAAGAGAGACAGATAGATAAACAGACAGACCATGCAAACAAACACGCAGACAGACAGACAGATAAACTGACAGACAGAGACACACCATTCAAGCAGATAGACAGACAGAAAAAGAAACAGACAGAGAGACAGACAATGCAACGGACATTGGATAGACACATGGAACACAAGGATAAACAGACAGACAATGTAGACAGATAAACAAAGAGAAAGATGGAAAGCCAGAGGCCAGGCAAATGAATA
This sequence comes from Ancistrus triradiatus, assembly GCA_025084515.1. Classification (NCBI taxonomy): domain Eukaryota; kingdom Metazoa; phylum Chordata; class Actinopteri; order Siluriformes; family Loricariidae; genus Ancistrus; species Ancistrus triradiatus. The sequence goes on along the minus strand of JAJAGP010003955.1, from coordinate 31,801 downwards.
GAAAGAAAGACAGATGGATAAAGAGGCAGATCATGGAGAAAGGTAGACAAAGGGATAAATGGTAAGACAGACAGACAGACAATAAAAACAGAGAGACAGACTGATAGACAGACACCACATACAGTTTCACACACAGTGGAACCAACCAATGGACAATGGATGAATGGATAGGTGAACTAATAAACTCAAAAGCAAAAGTCTTAGGCTACCATTAGATTTGTTGTTTTAGCAATGGTATAATGACAATATGTAACATACTGTTGACGATTGGACCCAAAAAATTCAATCTTGGATTTGTCACTCCATAACATTCTTTCCCAGTGAACTTTCCAATCTTTGAGCTTTTGCATATCTTATCCTTTTCACCCTGTTCACCTTCTGAAAAAGTGGTTTCTTGGCTGCTACCCTTACAAAAAGACCATTCCTGATCAAGCTTCTTCGGACTTGGCATCCCGATGAATTTGTCAGATGCTGCAATTATATTTGCCACTAAATACTTGCCACTGTAGCCTATAGAAACTTTTTTTCTGAATACTTCATCAGTTTTTTAATACTTCATACAAATTTCCTATATGTTCTGATTGTATTCTAATAAGAAGCTGTATGGTATAATGGTATAATGACCATTATATATGTTCCTTATACAATTGCTAAAACAATGACATATCTAATCTAATGGTGGCCTAAGACTTTTGCACAGTACTGTAAAATTTGGGCATCCCTGGTGATACAAGTGTCGTTGCTTTTCTGAATAAAACAGGGAACACACAAATAAAAACACAAATTACAATACCTTTAAAAATGAACATCATCTGAAAAAGTACCCAAATGGTATGCACTAAAACATCCACCAACATGTTCACAAATTCAGCATAGTTCCCTGCATAGGTTGTGACAACTTATAATCTTTGACCAGGGGTGCCAAGTTTTAGCAAAACTCTTTAAATCCCAAGTTCTGTAAAGCTATGTCATTTTGTAACCTTTGTAATGTCACAGGGTTTAAGAATATCTGACTAGCTGGAGAACCCTTACAAACAGGAAGAGAAAATCTGGGCAACAATTAAAGCTATTGTTTACAGCAAGGGCACGGATACAGTGCAGAATAATACACTCTTAAAACTAAATGGAGAGGGTTTGTTCATGAGACTGAAGGTCAGGTGACGGGGTTTTGACATGACAGGAAGTCTGATACTTGATTTCGGCTTAATCAGAATGTAGGTTTACAGGAGAGGGAAGAAGGAATGAACCAGCTGTGGCCTCGATCCCAATCAAAGTCTCTCATTTTATTTAATTTGAAAATTGGCAAAGCAAAGCCATTATGAATGCCTGTCTGTGTTAGGCAGTAGAGTCACTATAAGTGAAGCTATTAGCATCTATTAAAGTGTGGACTTTCTTCGGAGGGAAGAAATACGAACTAAAACATGAACACAATTATACATGAACGCTTGTAAAACTAATTACAAATTACAATTTCATGACCATAACTCGGCACCTCATGTTCAAATTAGGCTAAATTGCTTGCACAATATATGTTACACAACACAATGGCAATACTGTTATTGGTGTACAAGTGTGTATAATTGATTAGCAGTACTGATTGATTGACAGTAAATCAATGACAGTGATTTTATGATGTAAAAAGTTATTTGAAGTGAACAGCTGTATTGTTATTGGACATGTTTAATGAATGGCATTCAGGTGGAGCATCATAGGGACTGGGGTTTGCCATGTTGGGCATCACATGCAGACGTTATTGGCTGTGTAAATAATACATGGAGAAGAGTTTGGTCTGCACAACAGTGACCCCTAACCAGCCCAGCGACTGGCTTCCCTCCCAGGGCAAGCTTACGCATGCAGCCTGTAATTTCTAGGGAGAGGTGCTGGAGCCCCTGCAAGCTTGACCTTGAGTGAAAATATGGAAAAAAGTTTAAATTAAAACATTTTTTTGAACAATTGAACATTCAATTATGTGAACCTCTGGAGTAACAAAAGTGTTCATATTAATAAGATTGCTGGTAGAGTTTAGGTAGACTGTAGAGTTGCCAGTCTCATAAATTTGGAGTCTGGTCTACTCTCGAAAGAGCATTTTTCATCTCAGAAATTTAGAGATTATGTAAAATTGCAACGTTTGATGCTGGCACCATCTTTTGCAAATTCATTCACTCTTTTTTTAACCGCTTAGTCCTGACCAGGGTCACAGGAAAGTTGGTGCCTAGCCGCCTACACAGGGTACAAGGCATGAACAACCCTCAACAGGATGCCAATCCATCATAGGGCACAAACCCTCACACGCTCATACAGTCGTATGAAAAAGTTTGGGCACCCCTGATAATTTTCATGATTTTAGTTTATAAATCATTGGTTGTTCAGATCAGCAACTTGAGTTAAATATATCTTATAGCAGATGAACACAGTGATATTTGAGAAGTGAAATGAAGTTTATAGGATTTACAGAAAGTGTGCAGTAATTATTCAAACAAAATTAGGCAGGTGCATAAATTTGGGCACCCCAACAGAAAAATGTCATCAATATTTAGTAGATCCTCCTTTTGTAGAAATAACAGCCGCTAAACGCTTCCTACAGCTTCCAGTCTGGATTCTGGTTGAAGGTGCTTTGGACCATTCTTCTTTAGAAACATCTCCAGTTCAGTCAGGTTTGATGGTTTCCGAGCATGGACAGCTCACATTTGTCTAGGGACTGAGATGGCCATTCCAGAATGTTGTACTGGTTCCTCTGCATGAATGCCTTAGTAGATTTTGAGCAGGGTTTTGGGTCGTTGGCCTCGGTGCAACTTTGTCACTGATTCTTGAACATTGTTCTCAAGAATCTGGAGATATTAACTGGAATATGCGATCCTCAACTTTAACAAGATTCCTAGTACCTGCACTGGCCACACAGTCCCGCAGCCTGATGGAACCGCTACCAAATTTTACTGTGGGTAGCAAATGTTTGTCTTGGGATGTGTGCCGCTCCTTGTTATGTCCAAATAACTCAATTTTAGTTTCATCAGTACACAGCACTTTATTCCAAAATGAAGCTGGATTGTCCAAATGTGCTGTAGCACACCTCAAGTGACTGTGGCGTGTCTGCAGAAAAGGCTTCTTCTGCATTACTCTCCCATACAGCCTCTCCTTGTGCAAAGTGTGCTGTATAGTTGAACGATGATTAGTGACACCATCTGCAGCAAGATGAGGTTGTAGGTCTTTGAAGGTGGTCTGTGGCTTGACTATGACTGTTCTCACCATCCTTCGCCTCTGCCTATCTGAGATTCTTCTTGGTCTGCCACTTCGGGAGTTCCTTAACTAGAACTGTGTCTGTGGTCTTCCATTGCGTCACTATGTTCCTCACAGTGGAAACTGACAGCTGAAATCTCTGAGAGAGCTTTTCCCTTTCCCTGAACCATGATGTTGAACAACCTTTGTTTTCAGGCCATTGAGAGTTGTTTTGAGGCTCCATGTTGGCCACTCTTCAGAGAAGATGCAAAGAGGAGAAAAACTTTCCACTTGGCCACCTTAACCCTTTCTCATAGTTGGATTCACTGTGTATGTAGATCAAAGGGTAAAAACCACAATGAGCTTACAAACAAATTTTGTGTTCCAATATTAGTGCTAAAGGTATTCAAATGACAAGGGTGCCCAAATTTATGCACCTGCCTAATTTTGTTTGAATAATTACTGCACACTTTCTGTAAAACCTATAAACTTCATTTCACTTCTCAAATATCACGGTGTTCATCTGCTATATGATATATTTACCTGAAATTGCTGAGCTGGACAACCAATGATTTATAAAGAAAAATCATGAATATTATCAGGGGTGCCCAAACTTTTTCATACGACTGTACACACACTCAGACGCTAGGGGCACTTTAGAGACACCAAGTAACCTAACACACATGTCTTTGGACTGTGGGAGGTAACCGAGTACCTGAAGTAAACCCACATGGACATAAGAAGGACATGCAGACTCCTCACAGAAAGGACCCAGACCGCTCCACCTGGGGTAGAACCCAGGACCTTCTCTCTGTGAGGCTAAAGTATATTTGCAAATAAAACAGTAAACAATAAAAGAAGTGGGCGGGTCCTCGGTGGATAGCACTGTCGTCTCATAGTGAGAAGGTCCTGGGTTCGATCCCCAGGTGGAGTGGTCTGAGTCCTTTCTGTGTGCACGTCCTCCCTGTGTCTGTGTGGGTTTACTCTGGGTACTCCAGTTTCCTCCCACAGTCCAAAGACATGTGTGTTAGGTTAACTGGTGTCTCTAAAGTGCCCCTAGTGTGTGAGTGTGTATGAGTGTGTGAGCGTATGTGCTCTACGATGAGCTGGCATTATGCACTATCGTTGTTCCTGCCTTGCACCCCGTGCCACCGGCTAAGCACCGGCTCTCCAACGACCCTGTCCAGGATTAAGTGGATAAGGAAGTGAATGAATGAATGACTGGAGAAACATTTGACAGTAAGTGTAAATGCATGTGTTTCAAAACAAGTGTGAACAGGTTCTCTGTGTTTCTGGATGTTGCTGTTGTGTGGCACTGCTTAAACATGCTAGTGTAAGGATTGAGAAGCAGTTTGAAGAATGGTTGCATGCAGGGCGTGTACATAATCGACCAGTTGTATGCGAAAAAGCAGTGCCTAAGAAGAACAGTCAAAGTCAAACGAAGACAATGGAATTTCAATAAGGAAAATGCCCTTGTACACACAGGTTAAGGAAAGAGATTCAAATCACACACACCCAAATGTATTAACATGTATTGTTCTCCAGACTAAAGTTATTAAAGAAATAAATGCAGCATGTCTGCAGGTTTACTGGCATTGACAAAATGGATTGTTATCTACCAATTCCCTGTTAGTTTTTTGCATTTATTATGCATTTCTTTTTACCAAAAACCTGTTAATTCGCGATGTCAGGTGCTCTCAGATACAGGCTACCCAAAGCATCTTATGAGTTTGTGTTGAGTCACTATTATTTCCAAATTGGTGTAGTAGGTCATAACCATTTAAAACAAAGTCCTTCAAACTCTTTCTACTTAATGTCCAATTAATGCAAAAACATATCCATGCAAGCCTTTAATTTCCACTTGAACAGTTTGACATTGTACTTGATCCGCTAATTGTTGTTTAATAGTCCCTGAAATATAAGTTAAGACATGAATTAAGGTGCCTTTATTAATAATCATGTGCTGATTTTCAAGTTATGGGGTAATTCTTAGTTCTGTCCTTTAAAATTACTTCTTGACTTTACAAATAAATAAGTGACTCAGTAATTAAGAGTCTTGACTACTAATTAGAAGGTCATTGGTCCAAATATTGACCAAGATTCCACATTTGGGCCTTGAGCAAGGTTTTTAACTTTTGCCAGCAGGGTTTTAAATGGAAAACGGTGGAATTCTATGGTTTGGTATGGCTGTAAATTAAAGTTTAATATGTGGTGGTCTAACTTGCTGGTTAACCAGATGATGAATTTGCCATATATACATGCCATACCAACATATATGGACCTTTGGTGCAGATCGTTGCCTTATGACATATAAAACAGAAGACAGGTACATGCAAGATGAAACATGATTGACTCTGACTTGGGTTTCAGTGAGAACTTGGCTGCTTGTTGTTCAACACAATGCATTTGAAAGCAACAAACATATTTGTTTTATCCTTTCCAGATTCTGATTCGTCCCGACGCACTTTAACCCATACTTGTAACTCACTCTGGAGTCCTAGATATTTTCTTTAAAATCAATTCTATATAAGGTTATTATATATACACTGTATAGACAAAGGTTTGTGGACACCCCATCTAAATATTGAGCTCTGCTATTTCAGCAACACTCACTTGTAACACATGCATAATATAAAGCGTACATTTCTGTCTACTCCATAGACAAACAGTGGCAGTAGAATGGGTTGTACGGAATACTTCAGTGTTTCTCAATATGACACATTTATAGGTTTCCGCTTCCAACAAGTCTGTTTATCAGATTAATGCCCTGCTGTCCTTAAACAAGGTCCATAGAAAATTGGTTTGCCAACTTTGTTTGCAAACTTGGCTGGCTTGCACAGAATCTTGACCTCAACTCTATCAGACACTTTGGAAATGCACTGAAATGCCAAAACTGAGCCAGGGCTCATTGTCTAACGTCAGAAGCTGACGTCAGAGTCATGTTCCAAAATCTAGTGGAAAGCACACTTAGAAAAAACAAAGGCTGTTGAAGCAAACTTCTTGCTAATTTCCATGTTTTGTATGTATTTTTTGGTGTCCACAAAGTTTTGTCTATATGTGTAGGTGTACAAATAAAAAGCTATGTTTTACTAGAAACATTAAAGGTAATAGTGGCCAGTGGTATATTGAGCATTTATATGTATGAGCTGACAACTGATCTTGGCATTATTTATCCATTCAAACGCATGTGATTAGACTGATAATGCGAAAATGGCATCAGTCGATAAACCTATTTCTTTTATGAACGCACAACATGTTTGCCTTCTCTCTCTCTCTCTCTCTCTCTCTCTCTCTCTCTCTCTCTCTCTCTCTCTCTCTCTCTCTCGCTCATTCTTGCTCTACGAGTTACTAATTTGCCCCTCTCTGTATTCTGGTCCCCACTTTGCCCCTTGGCTGGAACAGCTGTTGTAGATCCTGAGCATTAAGAGTAAGTGGCACTGAGGCAGTGCTGCCAGTCATGCTCGACTCAAGCCCAGCTGCCACTCATAAAAAAAAAAAGAAAAACAAAAAACACAGAACACGATTAAACCTCAAAACAAAATGTGAGAAGGGGCACAAAACACAACAGCAAATACAACAGATTTTAATATAGTCATGTCCAAAAGTTTAGGAACCTCTTGGTGGAACTATGTGTTACAATAAATTATTTATTTAACATCACGTCAGCATTGCTGGCTATTTGTGACAGGAGCAAGGTTAACAACAATCCTAACATTGGTCCTAGTCAAACACACTCACACTGGGGTAACTTAGAGCAAACAATTAACCTAAAACAGAATGTGTAAGTAAACCAGACTACCTAAAGTAAACCCACGCAGACATGGGGAGCACATGCAAACTCCACACAGATTTCAGGATCTGTGCATCAACTGTGCATCAACCCTTTAGAATTTTCTATATTTCTGCATACATTTGACCTAAAACATCATAAGATTTTCACATAAGTCCTAAAAGTAGATAAAGAGAACCCAGTTAAACAAATGAGACACAAATATTATACTTGCTCATTTATTTATTGAGGAAAATGATCCAATATCACATATTAGTGAGTGGCAACAGTATGTGAACCTTTGCTTTCAGTATCTGGTGTTAACTTTATTCTTCTTTAACCATTCTTTGATAGAACGACTTGTGTGCTTAGGGTCGTTGTCTTGCTGCATGACCCACCTTCTCTTGAGATTCAGTTCATGGACAGATGTCCTGACATTTTCCTTTAGAATTCTGTGACATAATTCAGAATTCATTGTTCCATCAATGATGGCAAGCCGTCCTGGCCCAGATGCAGCAAAACAGGCCCAAACCATGTTACTACCACCACCATGTTTCACAGATGGGATAAGGTTCTTATGCTGGAATGCAGTGTTTTCCTTTCTCCAAACGTAACGCTTTTGTTTTAAACCAAAAAATTCTATTTTGTTCTCATCATTCCACAAAACATTCTTCCAGTAGCCTTCTGGCTTTTTCCACGTGATCTTTAGCAAACTGCAGACGAGCAGCAATGTTCTTTTTGGAGAGCAGTGGCTTTCCCTGCCATGCACACCATTGTTGTTCAGTGTTCTTCTGATGGTGGACTCATGAACATTAACATTAGCCAGTGTGACTGAGGCCTTCAGTTGCTTAGAAGTTACCCTGGGGTCCTTTGTGACCTCGCCAACTATTACACACCTTGCTCTTGGAGTGATCTTTGTTGGTTGACCACTCCTGGGGAGGGTAACAATGGTCTTGAATTTCCTCCATTTGTACACAATCTGTCTGACTGTGGATTGGTGGAGTCCAAACTCTTTAGAGATGGTTTTGTAACCTTTTTCCCCAGCCCGATTAAGGGGATAGCATCAAACAAACTCTTTCTCTTTTCTGAGGTCCCTCAGAATCTCCCTTTGTTCGTACCATATACACTTCCACAAACATGTGTTGGTGAGGAGCAGACTTTGATTAGAATCCCTGTTCTTTAATAAAACAGGGTGCCCACTCACACCTGATTGTCATCCCATTGATTTTTGTTGAAAAAAACATTGATTGAAAACACCTGACTCTAATTTCACCTTCAAATTAACTGCTAATCCTAGAGGTTCACACACTTTTGCCACTCACTAATATGTAATATTGGATCATTTTCCTCAATAAATAAATGACAATGTATAATATTTTTGTCTCATTTGTTTAACTGGGTTCTCTTTATCTACTTTTAGGACTTGTGTGAAAATCTGATGATGTTTTAGATCATGTTTATGCAGAAATATAGAAAATTCTAAAGGGTTCACAAACTTTCAAGCACCACTGTAATAAGACACAGGTATGTGCCGTTTAATGGTCACGTTATGTTGTGTGAAACAGGATGCTGACCAAAATGGACATTCACTGGACTTGACCATTGTCACATAGTAGTTAAGATACTTTGCATTGTAGAACATTTTAAAGAATAATATTAAATAAACTACAATATGAAAACATTTGGTACAATACTGTAGTGTACAATACAGGACTTCTTATATTTATATATATTTATAATTTTTTAAACACTTACCAAAGATGAAAACAAAGGGCATTTCACCATGTTGTTTTCTGCAATTCTCTTTGTTGTCGGCAGATGTTGCAGGGATTCCCTTGTACTAGTTTTCTGTCATTCAGACATTAAATGGGTATATATAAGACAGATTTTATTTCCTAATATAATTCTTAAGAGCTTGGATGTTAAGGCAAGCAGACGTTGATAGGATGGACATTAAACTGCACATACCTGTATTCTAAATAAAAGAAAATGCACCAGAGGTGTGTCACTATGAGGTGTACTGCAACAGCTAATGTGTCAAGCAAGGTCATGTTTACACTTACAGCGTTTTGCCTCCTAGCTACACAACTTGTACAATCTTACAATGCAAGCAATTGTGGGTTAAGGGCCTTGCTCAAAGACCCAACAGTGGCAGCCTGGCAGAGGTGGGAACCCTGGACCTTCTGGTCCATAGTCCAGTACCTTAGCCACTAAGATACTACAGTCCTAAATCCTAAGTTAAAAAGAATAATTACCTTATTAATAAGGATGATAACCTTGTTGGACCACAGATGTATATGCAAATGGGCGTTATATGGCACATTTCTGTAATGAGAAGTGTCCATGAAATTTTCTTTGCTCTGCATTTTTCTAATCTCAAGCATTATACCAATCCTGGAAAGCTGTTACGATGGCAAAAAAGGGAGGATGAAATAATAAAACTGGTAAATACAGAGGAGCCAAGAATGCTTTCATTCATGACATTTTTCTTCAAGGCATTCTGAATTTAATTTTCTGCATTATGTTTAAAACTAACCACGAGGAAATTGTAAATACCTATTCCCAAGCCTGTCAGTCATCTTGAAAATGTCTATACTAGCTTTAAAAATACACACATACATTCAGAATGTCTGTTAGGTCTGTATGTGGTACAACCATGACCAAGTGCATGTCTGGAATTTGTTGTGCTTGTGTCTGAATGCATGGTGGTGTACAGACTGGAGGAAGACCCCTCCCATACTTCCTTCATCCTTTTCACATGTAGGATGTAAGGGTCCATTGTCAAACAAAACAGGATATATGCAGATATTAGCAACGTGTGTGTCTCCAATCTGCTGTGCTTTACTGTGAGCAAACTGAAGACTTAAGTTCTTTAAGTACAATAAGACAAAAGATTTCCTACCAACTGGATTTAGTTAGCAGGATCTCCTTTATTACCTTGACTATTTATAGAGCCAACAGGATATGGACACGGCTCCTGAAGACTCCGTCATGTAGGAAAATATTTTTTGTTCTAGGAGAGCCAGGCACAGCACTGATTTGTAGTTTCATACTTTGACACATCTCGTGGCTTTTAGGGAAGAGCCAGCTGGTGTAAACAGTAGTTTCTAAGGATCTGGGTTTGATACCTGAGCTAGATCTGGACCCTCCTTCAGTCCTGACTAGAATAAGCAGGATCAAACAGGGTTGAGGCTTAATCCTAGCTGCAGAAAATCAGATTTTGTCAGTAATCTGATCAACGAGTATACATTTGCTTGTAATCATATAATGCAGAAGCTCTGGGTTTACATCACTCAAGCAATGATCGGATGTCTACTTTGTGACCAGTCAATTATCTCATAGAAATATGTGACATACACTCAAAGCGTTTGATAGCTGGTACCTCGTTTCTCATTGTTAATTCGTCCCAGAAGGCTTGTCGAGTGCTATAAATGATGAGTACCAAGCAAATTTTTCCCACTAACCTTCTTAGGACCCATGGTTTCTTATTTGCATTACGAATACTGTACTGTATATGTAAAAATAAAGAAAAACATGAGAAACAGCGGAGATCTGCAATGAGCAAGAGCTATTGTGAAGCTGACAAGTGATCCTATGTTTTGGATGGAACAAGTCACTTAGTGGCGAACAAACAAGGAGACAATTTTTGAACTTATCTGACTCTTGGTACCCTGGCAAGTAACTACATATGCATACCTGTGACTGGTTTGGGGCCACCTGACAACAAAACTAAGTTGGAGATCATTGATTTGTAGCCATAACACATAAGTTTGGTAAATGACACAGTATAGAGGCTCCAGTATACACCAATGTACCCATAGTAAGGAGTTTATTAAAGAGCTGGCAAGTTTAGTCAGCTCTACTAGTACAGGAAAACACTAAAATGTATTGTATGCTTACTGTAAATAAATTAAATAATACTTTAGACGTTCCTGTGGCTCTCAGAGGTAAGAGCCATCAGCTAGAAACAACAGTTGCCGAGAGCCTTGGTTTGAATCCTTGGCAGGGCTTGCAGTGTGAAGGTCGGGTTGTGGATTTACAGAACCATGTGACAGACTACTGTCCTTTCTAGATTGTACTTGTACTTCTATCTGCAATATTTTCCGGGACCCCAATTCATACTCCAAACTCTCTCTTGTTCCCCTGACCAGGTTAGATGCTTTGTTTGAAATTAGGATGCTCTGCTTTAGCTTGGAATAATGTATTAAATACAAAAAAATGTATGCATTTCCAAGTACAAGTTTAATTCACAGCCTTTGTTTCTCACGCTCAACTCGTTAAACATAATGCATGCGTAAGTGTGTATGTCTGTGTATCTGAGGAAGTACGTATACACACACACACACACACACATATGGAAACATCCTACTTCCTCCAGTCAGCGTGACATAAGCAGATGAATCATGGCAGTTACCTCGGCCTTCTCACCCTTGGCAGGTTTTCAGGACTGCAACAGTCCTAAGTGCGTTGGTGTGGCAGCACGAATTAGTCGATGGGGGAGAGGTTAGTGGATGAACGTGAGCAGGGATGTGGCCAAGAGGGAGTATGTTATGATAAGATGGCAGGAAAGACCCTGAATGCTCGATTAGAGGAAAGGAGTCAGGCCAAAAGATGACTGTGAAGAGGAAGCTGCATCAGCAAAGCTGCAGTACCATCTACAGTACAGCTTGCCATTAAAGCTGGAGAGCTTCATCTAACGTTTTCCTGAAGTGTAACGGCTATTTTCAATGTGACACAACCATGTATGTTTTGAAATAAGCAGAGTCTCCTGGACATGCCATCTGTTTACAGACTAAATATTGGTCTGCAACACTTGACCAACCGGTACCAGTTTGTTCATATAAATAATCTACGCTCTAAGCTCTCAAAAGTGGAGTATGGTGTGCCTCAGGGCTCAGTGCTTGGCCAGCAGTTATTGTAAACATGGCATTAGTTTCCACTGCTATGCAGATGATACACAGCTGTACATATCAACCAAACCTAATGACAGCCTTGCAATCAACAAAATTGAGGATTGTGTAAAGGAAATAAAAGACTGGATGTCATTTAATTTTCTCTTACTTAACTCAGATAAAACTGAGGTTCTATTAGTGGGACCCAAGGCTGTGAGAGACAGGTTGGCTACATCTATTCTAAAGATGGCTGTTCAGTATTGCCCAGTCCGTCTGTAAAAAAACTTAGGGTGTTATATTGATTCAGATCTCTTCCTTTGATGCCGCACGTATTTAGCAGGCATCACTCGATTGCTTTTCTTTCTTTTTCAATTACCCTTTCATTTTTCCTCGTAATTATGCTAAACTTAGAAAAGAAATACTCCCTCTCTTTTAATGATGTGGAGAAAACTGGTTATACGTTTTAGAAAACCTCAAGGTTGGATTATGGATTACGTTTCTGGAATGCTTTTAGTAAAATCTATAAAATAAACTTCGTTTCATTCAGGAAATTTCAGAAAAAAAGGTTTCCTCCCCCCCCCCCGGAAGCTGCTCAAGTGTTAACTTTGAACTAGAAAAATTTGATAATATCACTCCTTGCTCTATCATCACTCAATGGTTAAACAGTTCAAAATTCGCATTGATTACAAAAAAAAATTCTTATTAAACCTTATAAGCTCTGAACAGGGGCTGGCCCCACATTATCTGAGGTTGAACTTCTTAGAGTCCTACAATCCAAGCACATCTAACTTCGGTTCACAGGGTGCAGAAACTTCTTTAGTTTCCTAGAAAGAATTTTTTAAAAGTTCATGGCAGGAGGAAAAAAGGCTTTTCCTCATACAAATGCCCCAACTATGGGGAATAATAATTAAAAAACTACCCACTTATTTCGAGGCTCAGACACTATTCAAAATTTAGGTAAAAGGACATACTATTTGCGTAGGCTTTTTTTTGACTAGATTTTTAGGACCAGGATGCATGGGCTTGGGTCACTTTTGGGGCCCGGTAGTCTGTGGTCATGTTCTGGCCTTGCCTGCCTGTCTTGGTTCATTGCCTTGTCCGTTTAGCCCGGGAATCAGGGAGATATGAGGGCGGTTTTTTGGCGAACTGGGGTTCGGTCCTCTTGATCCCCTTGAAACTCGTGGACATTTTTTCCTGCCTTAGAATAAAGGGGGCCAGAAGCTGGGGGGGGTTCAAAAAAGTCCATCAAAGAGTCTTTATGGTGATCAAGGGAGACGTTGGCGGTTTTTTTGCTTTTGTATTCTGGGCCTCCCGTGTCTCTCTTCTCCTGGGTTTTTGCCGATGTTGTTTCATGTGGATCCCTCTTGGCTGTGTACTTTCTGGTTCTCCTCTTTCTAGCTATGCTACTATAGCTAATGCTGCCAGGGTCTCATGCTACACATGGCATCAGTGATTGTTAATAGACACTGTGCTCTTAATCAATAACTAATTACATTTCCTGTTTTCTGTCCGAGCTGTGTTCCAGTACCAGTTCCAGCCTCACACATGATGTTCATCCGCTGCAGCTTTGCTCAGGCTGTTCATCCGCTGCAGCTTTGCTCAGGCTGTTTCCTTCATCGGCTCCGATACCACCATGCCCGGGCTGCACAGGGGGGCGGTGGCTCTCTCCCTCCTCCAGTTGGCTGGGGACGAAGGACTTTCCTGCTTAGACTCAGGATCCTGGAGTGACTCTGTATATCGGACTACTTAATGTCGATGGGTATATTTTTACATTTTATTTGACCTATCACTCCAAGACTTATTAGTTCAGAAAAATTAGTTTCATTGTTAATTTATCATCTATGCCACACAAAGGAGATCGGGTCCCTTTTTGAGTCTTGGTTTTCCCGAAGTTTCTTTCTCATAACACTTAGGGAGTTTTTCCTTGCCACTGTTACCCTAGGCTTGCTCAATTTGGGATTGGACGTAGTTATTAGGAGATCATCTAAAATTGTAAAGTTGCTTTGAGACAATGCTCCATTGTAAAAAGCGCTATATAAATAAATCTGACTTGACATGACTTGACTTAGATGTTTATGTTTACAAGTCACAGGCAGTGTGGATTCCAAGGATACTCAGAGGTTAGAGAGAGTAGCAATTAAATAATGAGGGAGTCCCAATGAATTGCCAAAAAAGTGTGATCAAGGCTCGATGCCAAAAAATGGAACCATTCTAACTTCTAATGAAGGTGCTGAAACAGAGACATGGCCATAACAATTGTAAATAACTGTAAATAGTTAAATTTTATTTTTTACAGCATCATTGTGATGATGTACATTAATTGACAAAAAATCTATCTGGGTAACGCACCCAGATTGAAATGAAGGATTGCTGCACAAACTCAGCGAAGGCAGATATGTAAATGATTACAGGTGTGGTCTGATTGGAAATTGGGTCTTGCCACAAGGGGCCATAAAAGTGCTTCCTCTGCTGCCCTATAAAAAGGCTACTTTTGGGTAGTGTACATCTTGGTGGGAGATTGTTGACTGTTAGACATGCCCATACGATGCACTCAAAGATATTTTGCCAAGGTAACAGACAGAGGGGGCACATCATTGGACTGAGAGAAGCAGGATGACCGTTTCAACAAATTGCTCGCCACCTAGGCCATTCTGACCTAACTGTAACATGGCGAACGGGCTCCTGATGGCCCAGACAGACCACCAGTTTTGAGTATTGTTTGATCCACTGACAAGCACGAGCAGCTCCTGTATTTCATGTCTCCCATCCAGACACAGGTGGCACCTTCAGTACACATTCTACACCTTCATCTTTGCTCAGACTATTTCCAGGTACTTAACAGAGGAAAATTTGTTGTCACAGCACCCAATGTCCTGCCATTGACAGCAGCCAGCATTCCATTTGTTTGCAGTGGTATCATGAATGACAAATCTGGACTGCTAAGGACTGAAACCATATCATCTTTAGCGACAAATCCAGGATCTGGTTAGGATCCAAAGATGGTCGTGTTTAAGTCTGGAGGCCACGTGGTGAGCACTTAAACCCTGCCTTTGCTGTGGAGCAACACACTGCCCCAACTGCTGGTGTGATGGACGAGGATCTACAGACCCAGCTGCAACATCTGTGTGCAAATGTGTCACAGGATACCATACAGAACCTGTTAACCTAAAATGCCCAACCATATCTCATGTTGTATCCAGGCTGGGGGAGGTCTAACAGGGTACTAGAGCCTCCTTTCAGTGGTACAATTTTCCCCAAATAAGTAATAAGTATGTCTAAGTTCAAATTAGAATTAGCAAAAAATATTATTTACTTTATCTTATGCATCTCAAAGTGCTTCATCTCCACTGTCGTCTCTGGCCATGACTTACGAAGATATGGTTCTTGCTCAAGAACCCAGCAGTGGAAGCTTGGCAGAGCCATTATAGCTCACAACTTTCTGATTATTATTCCAGAGCCATAAGCACTGAGCATTCCCATCTTCAATCTCACAGTTTGCAAGGATTTTGTGAGTGGCAGACAAAGACTGTTAAGTTGCACAATTGTTCCATGGTTTGGAAGGAATTTATTCTTAAACAAAAGATCACAGATTCACTACCAGTTACAGTCTGAAGTATGAAAAGTGGACAGTGCACTGCCACATTCCAACTGAAGTTGCAGCTTTTGAATTTTAGTTGAACTTCTTTTTATAAAGAATTTAGACTAAAAAAGTTGTCCCATATTAAAATACAGGTATGCGTTGTTTAATGACCTCATGATGTTCTGTGAAACAGGACAAATGTTGGTTGTGCATTACCAGAGTCACATAGTCTTATTATGCTACAGTAATGTAAATATAAAGGGTATTTTCGCAAGAAAACTGTGTGCAAACAATGCTTAAATGCTTCAGAGATACTTCTAAAAACAGAGTACTTGAAGGAACACTAATTTTCAGAACAGGCAATGCAATATCACCTGCACTAAAGTAAGTGTGGTTAAAATAATAATAATAATAAAATAAAAATAAAATGACTGAAACTTAGTTTTATAGCTCCAGTGTAAACCCTTGGTAGTTTCACTACATTTTGGGGGTTTTTTTGTATAGAATGTATAGAATTATGTATAGAATTTAGCTTTTCATCAGTGATCAATCATGACTGAGATCGATCAGCTGTGAATATATTAACTGTATAACCAAAACATGGACTGCTATTGTACAGGAAAGATTACATCTGGCCTAAACAATTTCTGAAAGCATGAACAATGGCGATAAATGAGTATGTCATACACTTTAATTCATGTAAGATAGCCTGCAGGCATTTCTAACATATTGTGAGTTAATTTCTTTTTAAAAGACATTCCATGTGAGTTGAAACAATGAGTTGCTTTTTAGCCATGTCTAAATATTTAAGACGAAAATGAGACCGCATGCTCCAAACATTTTCCTCAAGTCATGATTACTCATCTCCAAAATCCATAAACTCCCAATACCAAGAAGACAGTTATTTGTATCAAAAATGATGTCTTTACTGGTCCAGCTCTGGTTTAAATGAAGTGTGTCTGACCCGACCAAACCCTCTCTTAACCTCTCACCTCATAAACAAAGATCTCAGAAGATCTCCTTCTCTGATCTCATTAGAGTAGAGACCTGATGCCCAATGTACACCATTGGGAACGGAAAAACGCAGGAAATCTCTGTGGGGCATCTAGCTTCCTGTTTATCTTTCTTTATGCCTTTATTATCTGCCCATCTGCAGTCTTTCTCTGCAGGGACACTGTCCACTCTGACCTTCCCGCCCCTTTAGAGAGAGAAAAAGACATCCTTTCACTCTCTGATCCTCCATCATCAAAAAGCCTGATTCATCGGTCCACATGTGTGCTGCTTCCTCTCTAACCTCTTCAGGGTGGAGTTCCTTGCTTGTGATTGTGCCTTCTCAAAGTCAATGAAGAATTTGGTTTAAGAAGCTCAAGGATGTTCACCATAGTCTGAAGTAGAGAAGTAGAAAGTAAAAAAATACTTTATTCTCTAGCAGCTCATAAGGACATGGGTTCAAACCCTGGCTTTCTTTGGCATGTTATTGCTATGGGGATGGATCATGTTGCTGCACTTAGACTACTATTAGCCTATCCAGTTGTTAATCTCAAATTAGCCTTTTTAATATAGGTGCTCCTCAATTTAAAATTGGGTAAAGTTCCTATAAACCCATCGTGAATTGAATGTATACTAGTCCGAGGAGTTTAAATATTCTTTATATTTTATAGCTTAGCCTACCCTAAACACGCCTAAAACACTTACATTAGCCTACAGTTGGGCAAAATCATGAAACCAAAACTTATTTCATAACAAAGTTGAATATTTTGTGTAATTTATCAAATAATATGTTGAAAGTGAAAAACAAAAACAAAATGGTTAGCCCATTGGCACTGCTGCTCAGCTCAGTAAACTGGCTGCTGCCCAGATACCTGGCATCTGCCGGAAAATATTGTCCTGTGTATTGCTTGCCCAGGAAAAACTAAATTCAAAAGTCAGAATCCAGTTTCTGATAAACATGTGTTTATGTGTATTATTGGAAATTAAACTGCATCATCGTAATCCGAGGAGCGCCTGTAACCTTAAAAGCTATTAATAATTAGGGAAAATGCAGATATTATTAATCATTTACTCACTGGCTCATCAAAATCACATTATGGCCTTTAGAAAATATGCCTAATATGATGTGTCATTAGGGTCGGTCACTTTTAAAGACATTTATGAAATTGACAGCATGCCTTCTAAATTATGCAGGAGTTTTTCTCTTCAGTTCAGTAGTTTCCAACCTTTCAAATGGCATAACACTCTGTGGCTGGGATGCTAAGAATATAATTTTCCATCTGTCTAGACAAAGATGCAGTAGCTTTATATGTTTACATTTACAGCATTTGGCAGATACCATTATCCACAGCAGCCTACAATTGAGCTTGGAAGGTTGCTCAAGGGCCACAGTAGCAGCCTATCTGAACTTAAACCCATCCAACTGGTAGACTTAACCACTGGCCCACCACTGCTTTGCTGTTTTAAGACCAAGTGCTGGGCCAGTAGTTAAGTATACCAGTTGGATGGGTTTAAGTTCAGATAGGCTGTAAACTGGGTGGGTGGGAATTGGATATGGGTATATCCAATATATTCCTTCACTCATTTATACCATTCAGCCATTAAATTAGTAGCACTGACAAGAGAAGTGAATAACATTGACAGTGTCATGCTCTGGCCAGTCTTCTGCAAGGAAACCTTGGACCCTGGAATTCATGTGCGTGTACCACCTACCTAAGCAGACCAGATACACTCTTTCATGGCAGCAGTATTCCCTAATGACAGTGGCCTCTTTGAAAATGCTCCCTGCTGCACTGTTCAAGAATAATAATTGCTCAAGAATGGCTTGAGGAACATGACAAAGTGTCCAAGGTATTGACTTGGCCTCCAAATTCACCAGACCTCAGTCCAATAGAGCATCTGTGTGATGTGCTGGACAAACCAAGTTTGATCCATGGAGGCGTAAAAGTGACTTTATTACTTACTAAATTATAGGCTATAATTTTTACTGTACTCTTATTGTGCTTGCTCTTTTTACATGGTCCCTTAATGGCTTTCTTATGATTAGTGAGCTGGTTGTGTGCATTTAAGTGAAATCGTTTTAATAGGAATTAACACAAATTCTTTGGGAGGGATAATTCCAGAGGGATAATATACTTTTCTTTTTACATAATTTTGAACATTTCAGATCAGTACGCTCGATCAAGATGGTGGATTCTGAATTTATCCAGAATTTCAGTATGTCGCAAGTGTATTATTGCGATTATACCACATTTCCGCCATTTATTGTTAGATTAGGCACAATATGACTAAGCCCTTCAGTCATAAGAGTCGAGGAACAGAATTTCCCAATGACTGTTTATTATACAGACAATAAACAAATATTTCAATTGGTAAGTTTTAATTTATTAAAAAAAAGTTTATTTACATTCACCAAATAAAATGGGTCGGGTTTACAAGGCAAGCTGTTACTAAGATCCACTATTCTACCGACTGAAGCAAATCACAGTGAGATCCCAGTGTTATAACCAAAGTCTAGGATCCCGTTTGATTAGTGATTACACTATGTAACACAAGTTTTGTTCCCAGCTTTTTAACGTTATATTCCAATTGCTTATGTCTATTAAAAATTGCTTACATTCATCATAAACTTCGCTTTTGTGACCACGGCAACGAAAATTATGAATTTTTATTATAGAAACAGGTCACCAACAGGTATGCCGAAGTATGCTTTGTAGGCCTCACACATCTTAGCAGATGCTTCCACAGAGTACTTTTTCGCTCTTGTCTTTATAAAATGGCCACATACATAGCAAAATGCAACCTCTTGATGCCATCTAAATGGACTAAGTTGCTGTGTACTGTAAGGAAAAAGGATGTCTCTCCAAACTCGATAAAAATGGTCAATCTTTATTCCATGCAGTAACCAAAGTACAAGAGTGTTACTGAGGATTCAGCAGAGCAAGACTGATCAAACCCGGGTGGGGGGTAGCAGTAGAGTAACACACAATATATACAATTTGAAAGTAGTGGTCCTTCCTAAGCTCCTACTGTAATGGGACTGTGGGGTGAAGTGTGAATTACTGTCGTTATCAGGAATACTGAATAGAGAATGAATTCACAACTGTCTGTCTAGGTTCAGTTCCCTTTGTGTCTTGTGATGGCTGTTGCCCCACTTCCTAATGCAATCCCAATCAATTAGATCATGTCTCTCCGTCTCTCAGGAAGGGGCTATAGTGGCCCTAATATACCTGTGTAGTTATACAGCTACCTACAATTCTGTACAGTCCCAGAAAGTCTAAGGAAAAGTTCTAGATCATTCTGGGACAGTTCTAGAAACTTCTTGATAGTTCTCACAATTCCAGAAGCTTCTTAAGTATCTTGAAATATGGCGAATATCCTTAAAAATAGATCAATTTCAAAATATCATTGTGCTGACCACAAAAGCAAAGTTTACAGGGAATAATAACCTTTTTCTATTCATTTAGGGTACAAACAATCAGGAAAACACACTTAACAACTGGGGACAAAAAATGTTTTGAAAATTGTTACATGGTGTTATTGATAAATTTGGAAGATGAAGCTCTAAATGTTAATCTTATCAGTCAGAAATGTAATGGCAGACTAATAGAGCATCAGAAGCTTTGCTGGGTTAAGAGCTGGACTTAACACAGCAATACCTGTCATATGAAGCTCTGATCAGCCGCGGATGGTGTTTAATGAAAGACGCAGAGCTTAACACCAGCAAATGACGTCTTTGTGAGGGATGAAGCTGATTCAGCATTTTTGTTGATGGAACTAAAACTGATCTTCAGTCTCGTTGCTCTTCAGTCAAGCTGTGAATCCATTAAGAGCCGGGATGTTTGATTTAAAGTAATGACTTACAAATACAAGGTGATAAACCTTTGCTTCAGGTTGGTCATTAATAACTTCATCTTCCAAATTTTCAAATCCAATAGATTTTATAAACTAATTATAGCTTTCATTTCGGCAGTGTTTTACTTGTGTAATTATAACTTGGCTGCTTTTTAGGGCGGCCATCGTTGCTAGGTTATGTGTGTATTCATGCGCATCAGTTAAGGAGCTTGAACTGTTCAGATGAATGCTGGATATGCATCACATCAAAAAGTTAGTGAACAGTCTAAAATATCAGATTTGGGCCACTTTTACCCACATATGTGAAGCATGCTTGTGGTATATGAATCTGTTTTTGTCAGTGTTGCTTCCACAATCACTTCTCTTCTTTAACACTTGTTCACTGTCAAACAAATAACCCTTTTCCACCAGATTTTTAACTAAAAGGCACAATAACTACGAGTCCCAGATACTCGGCTAATATGTGGCAATTGGCTATGGCTAAAATGAGAATACAGAAATCTGGCGATTAAGTGTCTAGGGTGTTGGATGAGACTAACTTTACCGTCTGTCTCCCTGACACGGTTAAGGCATTCAGCAGATAGGGGAAATAGCAGTGACCTCATGGTTGGTGGTTCTTCTGATCCTAACTCTGATCTGTCAAGAGGTGGTTGCTGTTATGTTTGGTGTTGCCATGACTGCATCGCAGCGCTGTATGTCAGAAACCATAACAGAATACAGTGTCTCATCTTCACTTCTGAAGAAAAAATATTAAGATGGTGACTGAGAGAGAGTGGTTTCCTGTCAGAAAGGGCTTGATTGCTGACTCATGCTGAACTTTCCTCTCGCAACAGGGCGGCACAGTGGCGCAAGCGGTCAGTGCGGTCGCCGCACAGCTCCAGAGCTCTCCAGTGAGATCCTGACCTTGGAATCCTTCTGTTTGGAGTGTGCATGTCTTCCCCCTGTCTGTGTGGGTTTACTCCGGGTACTGTGGATTCCTCCCACATACCAAGGACATGCATTAGGTCAACTGGTCGCTCTAAATTGCCCCCATATACAGTATTTACAACCCTTAATGCCATACTGAGAGGCCACTTTATTAGAGACACTTTCCATCTCATTATTGGAGCTTCCCTGGATGAAAATTAGACATGTTTTCAGTGGATTGGTTTGACTGTGAATCCACATTAGACTGGGAAAATTGTGCAATCTGAGCGATTTTGAACGAAGCATGATCATCGGTGCTAGACTATCAGGGGATGTCATGCAGCAAAAGGAAATCCTGTGGATGCAAACAACTCTTCAGCAAAAGGGGGCAATGGAGAATGTAAAGAATCATTCTGATGAACAGGTGGTACACAGTCACGCAAATCGGTGGGACTGTGGTAGCCTAGAGGTGAAGGTACTGGACTCTGAATGTCCAAAAAAATCCCACCTCTGCCAAACTCCCACTGTTGGGTCCTTGAGCAAAGCCCTTAACTAATTATTGCTTGGATTGTAAGAATGCATAAATTGCAAATCACTCTGAATAAGGGTGTCTGCTAAATGACATAAATGTAAATGTAATTGCAGCTTAATGCAACACTATTGCTTCAACTAGCATGTCTGAAAAGCTGTCGTTCATTAGCATGGATGGGCAATAAGAGCAGAAGACCTGTTCGAATGCCATTGCTTTCCAAGGGAGACAGAAAGGCAAGAATGTAGTGGGCAAAATATATTTTAAAAAATGCTAAAATGATGGTATATGTAATCAAATGGAGGCCTAAGACTTTAGCACAGTACTGCATACACACTACATATGTAACCGTGTCTATACTGTAAAGCCCAAACATGGCGTGAATCAAACAGCTACAGAGTCAGGCTAACCCACTTCCTGTAGGGATGTTCCTTTCCATTAGGGACTCCAAAAACAGATGCTTATCAATTTCTAAGTTCCCTACCCTTAGAGTGTTGCTTTCACAGTTACAGTTTTTGTTAGTTTTATATCCACATTTGTATCTGATAGAATACAGTCAGTTTAATCGCTCCTGATATCAAATCCAGATGACTGCTGTAAAAGTGCTGGCTCAACATGTTTCCCTCTTCTCTCTTTTGGAGATGGATCAGTCCCTGCTCTAATGACAGGGGCGTGCCAAAGCATGTCTATGCCACTTCTGATCATTTGCGTAATTGCAGAGTTGTTGGCGATCAAGATTTGAGATTCTCTTTGAAAAGTCTGGCCTAAAGAGAAGCCTTCCAACAGTGCTGTCTTTGATGTGACGATTGTAACACACACACACACACACACACACACACACACACACACACACACATACATAGTGAGTGTTTGTCTCACTGTCCTGGTGGGGACTTTCCACAGATATAATTTATGATTAATTCATGCTACACCTACACTTAACCTCAGTAACCTAATGGAGATCTTTTGGCTCCAGGACTTTCCATTCCATAAACATAATGCTTACTGTAGGTAATTGAAGGCTACACACACCCAACATTTATCTCAGCAACCTAAAGCAAATCTTTTGTCTCTTTTGTTTTTTCAAAAGACTAATTAATTAATGAATTAATTAGTTACTTAATGCTACACCTACACCTAACCCTAACCTTAACCTCAGTAACCTAATTGAGATCTTTTGACTTTTGAAAGTTGGGAGTTTCTTTTAAAAAATTATTTTCTTCTTGGGAGCCAGCAAATTGTGTCCCACAAGGTAAAAAATCTCAGATCTTTCTATCCTTCTGGGGACTTTTGGTCCCCACAATAATATATTAATAAGACCCCCCAAATGTAAAATGTCTTTCTATCACTGTGGGGACTTTCCATTCCAATAGCATTAGTTTTACTGTAGAAATTTAAATACAATGGTAAATACAATGCTAATATTTGGTCCTCAAAATGATACATAAAGTTACACACACACACACACACACACACACACACACACACACACACAATGATGTTTCCAGACAAAAAGCTCTTTACTTTCTCATTGCACCATTAACAGTGTGTCACACTGTTGTGACATTCCCAATTCCGCATGCCACCAATTTAACATGGTGTGATCCTGAGCTGCTGAGACTACCTAATTATCTCTAATGTTAGATTTAGCATAGAGTCCTAAGTGCATTAGTGCTATTTCACA
This sequence comes from Ancistrus triradiatus, assembly GCA_025084515.1. Classification (NCBI taxonomy): domain Eukaryota; kingdom Metazoa; phylum Chordata; class Actinopteri; order Siluriformes; family Loricariidae; genus Ancistrus; species Ancistrus triradiatus. The sequence continues at coordinate 8,383 of JAJAGP010003955.1, read as the reverse complement.
AAGTCAGTAGGTAGCCTATTTATGTGCACAAAATAAAAGAGGACAAAGAGCACAGAGTGCTGCTTTCCATCCACTGAGAAAGATTTGCCTCAAAATACTAACTGTCAAAATAATAACCGTCAAATTAACCAACTTCTTCTGTTCCTGTTTTGTAACCTCACTTTAAACCATAGAACCACAAGCCACACCACGGTTTGGGCTAAAGACTTGTCATCTTACAGATCACAATAATGTCTATAAGTAAATTACATTTAAAATCTGTGCATTAATTGCTAATTCATGTCAAGAAAACATTTTACACTTGAACACTTAACTAAACATTTTATTAGTTTAGGATCTCACTACTGAGATGTAATGCTTTCTGATTCATTCCTACATCTCACTCCTATATTCCACAGTGCTCAATAACCTCTTAGTGTCGCCTGGCTAAACATCGTTAAAAAAGCCAAAGCATGACCTCTGGGTTCTCCAGTTTCAGCAAGCGCTAAAGCTGAAGTGGGATTCTGTGTCTCCTTCTGGCTCTGACTTTTAGCTGTGATGTCATAGCTAGAGCTGGCGTATATCCCTGCTTGTACTGAGATCACCATTTGCACGCTATTTGAACCAGGTCTGATTGCTTCCATTCTCTGCTTAGCTGTACATACAGTTGTGCTTGAAAGTTTCTGAACCCTTTTGAAATTTTTTTAGATTTCTGCATAAATAGGACTTAAAACGTCATCAGATTTTTTTACACAAGTCATAAAAGCAGACAAAGAGGTCAAAATTAATCTAGCAAGACAAAAATATTATGTTCATTTATTTATTGAGGAAAATGATTCAATATTACATATTGGTGAGTGGAAACAAATATGTGAATCTCTGCAGTGGTGCTTGAAAGTTTGTGAACCCTTTAGAATATTTTCTATATTTCTGCATAAATAATGAGCTAAAACTCATCAGATTTTCACACAAGTCTAAAAGTAGATAAACAGAACCCAGATAAACAAATGAGACAAAAATATTATACTTGGTCATTTATTTATTGAGGAAAATGCATCCAATATACATATTAGTGAGTGGCAAAAGTAGTGAAACCTTTGCTTTCAGTAATCTGGTGTGGACCCCCTGTGCAGCAATAACTAACCAAAGCTAAACGTTTCCTGTAACTGTTGATCAGTCCCGCACACGCGGCTTTGGAGGAATTTAGCCCATTTCCTCCGTACAGAACAGCTTCAGCTCTGGGATGTTGGTGGGGTTTCCTCCTCTCACATTAACTGCTCACTTCAGGTCCTTCCACACACATTTCGGACTGGATTAAGGTCAGGACTTTGACTTGGCCATTCCAAAACATGCAAACTTTATTCTTCTTTAACCATTCTTTGGTAGAACGACTTGTGTGCTTTGGGTCATTGTCTTGGCTGCATGACCCACCTTCTCTTGAGAATTCAGTTTCATGGACAGAAATGTCTGACATTTTTCTTTTAGAATTCTCTGATATCATTCAGAATTCATGGGGGGGTGTTTCCATCAATGATGGCAAGCGCGTCCTGGGCCCAGATGATGCAGTAAAAAAACAGGCCCAAACCATGATACTACCACCACCATGTTTCACAGATGGGATAAGGTTCTTATGCTGGAATGCCGTGTTTCTTTTTCTCCAAAATAACAATTTTCTTTTAAACCAAAAAAAAAAGTTCTATTTGGGTCTCATCCATCCACAAAAACATCTCTTCCAATAAGCTTCTGGCTTGTTTTAGCAAACTGGCAGACGAACAGCAATGTTCTTTTTGGAGAGCAGTAGCTTTCTCCTTGCAACCGTGCCATGCACACCATTGTTGTTCAGTGTTCTTCTGATAGTGGATTCATGAAAAATAACATTAGTCAATGTGAGAGAGGCCTTCAGTTGCTTAGAAGTTACCCTGGGGTCCTTTGTGACCTCGTCAACTATTACACACCTTGCTCTTGGAGCAAGCTAATCCTAGAGGTTCACATACTTTTACTCACCACTCACTAATATGTAATATTGGGTCATTTTCCTCAAAAAATTAATGACCAAATATAATATGTTTGTCTTGTTTAACGAGCTTCTCTTTATTTACGTTTAGGACTTGTGTGAAAATCAGACGATGTTTTGGGTCATATTTATGCAAAAACTCTAAAGGGTTCACAAACTTTCAAGCACCATTGTACATTTTACATTTATGTCATTTAGCAGTTGCCTTCATCTACTCCAACTTACAATTAATACAGTTTTACAATCCAAGCACTTGTGGGTTAATGGTCTTACTCAAAGACCCAACAGTGGCAGATGTGGGTTTTGAACCCTGGACCTTCTGGTCTATAGTCCAGTAACTTAACCACTAGGACACCACAGTCCCAGGCCCCTCACTGTCCCGCCTCCAGGACTAACAGTTAATTTGAAGTCAGGTCTTTTCACTTGAGTCACGTGTTTTTAGTTAGTGGGATGACAATCAAATGTGTGTGGGCCCCCTGTTGTATCTAATGAAAAGTGATCTATAAGAGTCTGATTTGTATCATGGTGTGAACAAAAGAACTTTCTAAGTACATCGGAAAAACAACTGTTGATGATCAACAGGATGAAAAAGGTTACGAAACCTTTAAAGTGTTTGGACTCCACCAATCCTGAGTCAGACAGATTGTGTACAAACTGTTGAATTTTAGGACCACTGTTATTCAATCGATCAACAACGATCACTCCAAGAGCAAGACATGTAATAATCTGCAAGGTCACAAATGAACCCAGGGTAACTTCTAAACAAATAAAGGCCTCTCTCAGATTGGCTAATGTTAATATTCATGAGTCCACCATCAGCAGAACACTGAACAACAATGGTGTGAATGGTAGGATTCCAAGGAGAAAACTATTGCTTTCCAAAAGGAACACTGCTGTACACATGACAATCCAGACAGCTATTTCAAAAATATTTTGTGGATGGATGAAACCAAAATAGAGCTTTTTGGTTTAAATGAGAAGGTTTTGTCTGGAGAAAGGAAAACACTTTGTTCTAGCATATAAACTTTATTCCATTTTTGAAACAATGGTGGTAGTATTATGGTTTGGACCTGTTTTGCTGCATCTGGGCCAGGACGGCTTACCATCATGGATGGAACAATTCATTCTGAATTATACCAGCAAATTGTATAGGAAAATGTGAGGACACCGTTCTGTGAACTGAATCTCAATAGAAAGGGGGTCATGCAACAAGACAGCGACCAAAATTTAATGATGTTTTAGGTCATATTTATGCAGAAATATAGAACATTCTACAGGTTTCACAGACTTTCAAGCACCAATGTACACTACTGGGGATGAATCCTGATGCTGGAAGAGGCCAGTACCTGATTGGCCACTGTATGGAATAAATGCAAATACATTGTTTTATAGACATAAACCTGTTTTATTCTGTCATCTAGATTCATTCACAATAAACTACACTAAACATCTTATATCTTCTACACAATGCTGCTCATTTCCTCTTTTTGTCCCATCCCACCCAGGGAAGGGTGGGTTCTGATTTGAGCCTGCTTCTTATCAAGGTTTCTTCCTTATGAGTCTCAGGGAGCTTTTATCACCACTGTCATCACTGAGTATTGTTAATAGCTCCATGAAAATAAACCAAACTTGAAAGCAGTTCTCTTATGTAGATCCGAATATGCATGTCAGTTTACATGGTGATTCTTGAAGTGGTATTGACTAAATAGGCAAGATACTGCAGTGTTTCCCACTGACTTATTTAATAGCAGAAGTGTGATTAAATTGGGAAGTGTGCATGAGGCTGTGCATTGTGTGCTGCATTGCAAAGATGCAGTTCTTGTCATTCAATCCGTCCCACGCGTTGTGTCACCTTCCTAAGACAAATGGAAACTAATTCTTAAATAGAAACTAATCTGCAACTGTCCCTCGATCTACGTATATTAAAGCGTAGAGTCAGCACACGTAATTCACCTGAGTGGTAAGATCATCAACATCTCAGTGCTTATAAGAAGTGCTACACCAGCCAAACATTGCTCAACATTCAGTTTGCTCATGCTGATGCCATATGTATTTAATAAAACTTTGTCTTTAATAAAACGTTTTGCACCAGAAGCTGCTCTGTTATGTGTCAGTACAACAACTAATGCTCCCTTCAAGTCCTTACACAAAATTTCGATTGGATTAAGGCCAGGACTGTGATTGGCCATTCCAAAACTTAAACTTTATTCTTCTTTAACCATTCTTTGGTTGAACCACTTGTGTGCTTAGGGTCGTTGTCTTGCTGCATGACCCACCTTCTCTTGAGATTAAATCCATGGCCAGATGTCCTGACATTTTCCTTTAGAATTCTTGCATATCATTCAGAATTCCATCAATGATGGCAAGCCGTCCTGGCCCAGATGCAGCAAAACAGGCCCAAACCATGATACAACCACCACCACCATGTTTCACAGATAGGATAAGGTTCTTACGCTGGAATGCAGTGTTTTCTTTCTCCAAACATAACGCTTTTTTTTTAAGCCAAAAAGTTCTATTTTGGTCTCATCCGTCCACAAAACATTCTTCCAATATTCTTCTGGCTTGTCCACGTGATCTTTAGCAAACTGCAGATGAGCAGACAAACGTGTTGTGAAGAGCAGACTTTGATAGATCCCTGTTCTTTAAATAAAACAAGGTGCCCACTCACACCTGATTGTCATCCCATTGACTGAAAACACCTGACTCTAATTTCACCTTCAAATTAACTGCTAATCCTAGAGGTTCACATACTTTTCACTCACTCACTAACATGTAATATTGGATCATCTTTCTCAATAAATTAATGGCCTAGTATAATATTTTTGTCTCATTTGTTTAACTGGGTTCTCTTTATCTACTTTTATGATTTGTGTGAAAATCTGATGATGTTTTAGGTCATATTTATGAAGAAATACAGAAAATTCTAAAGGGTTAACACATTTTCAAGCACCACTGTATGAGTAAATAAGTAGGTTAATTATCATAATAATAATAACCTTATCAGACAATGGACATTATGTGGCACATACTAGTATAGCACTTTTTACAATAGAACATCATCTTAAAGCGGCTAGGACCATAACATTTACATTTGCATTTACAGCATTTAGCAGACGCCCTTATCCAGAGCGACTTACAATTGATGCAATCCAAGCAATTGTGGGTTAAGGGTCTTGCTCAAGGACCCAACAGAGGCAGCTTGGCAGAGGTGGGATTTGAACCCTCGACATTCTGGTCCAGAGTCCAGTACCTTAACCACTAGACTACCACATAACCTTAATGAGCAAGCACAGGAGAAAAGTGGCAAACAAAAACTCTCGAAATCTTTTCAGGAAGAGACTTTGGAAAGACCAAGACTCAAAAGATCTTTCTTAGCTTAAGCTAAATAAACAGATTACATCAAAAAATAATGTGAACTGTAGTGGTGCTGTGGGTAAGTTACTGGGCTACAGACCAGAATGTGCAGGGTTGAAGTCCTAGCATTGTCAAGCTGCCACTGATGGGCCCTAAAGCAAGGTCCTTAAACCACAATTGCTTGGATGGTACTTTGCAAGATAGTATCAGTTGTAATTGGTCTGAAAAAGATACGTCTGCCAAATGACTAAACGTAACTATAAAATAATGATACCATCAAGGGTTGCTGGACCAAACAAAGAGAATAAACATTCCCTCGACTCAGTTGACGGACAACTTTAAGTAACATTTGGCTGGGTTTTCTGGACATACTGTATATCTTTTGGGTAATGTCACTGCAGTCTGTAATGATCATGACCATCTCAGATGGGGTCTGGGCAGAAATAAAACACAGATGAGAGCGTTGCCTAAAGCCTGCAATCGCAAGTCCTTTTTAAAGGCATCTGTAATTGAATGTTTCGACATACTGTATCAAACTGACATTAAGCAATCAAACAGGAAAAGATACATACTCATTACCGCACTAAAACTAATCCATATGGTTTAAGCATGATGTTCTAGTGCCCGATTATCAGTTCTAGTTTGCTGTGCATGTAGCTACAGTATAAAGTAAAGAAATAAATGCATGTCTTCGGAATGTGGTAGGAAACTGGAGTACCCAAAGGAAACCCATGCCGACACAGGGAGAACATGCAAACTCCCCACAGTCAGTGTTCAGGCTGGGACACAAACACTGTTTCACTCTTGTTTGTTAATTTTACACACACACACACGCACACACACACACACACACACACACATATATATATATATATATATATATATATATATATATATATATATATATATCTCAGGATACTGATTTCTAATCAGCTTTTCACAGCAGCTTAAACTTTTGCACTCATACTTTTACTTTGTTTACCCACTTTCTTAAATGATCCCTAACATGTTGCAGTTCGACTATGTCATGACAGAGCATCGAAGAGGCCACATTTTCCTGTCAAACATTTCCTGACAGTAAACGAGAGGCACGAATCAAGGCGTGATCCTGCTTCGTAAATGATGTGAAGTCCGCTATGTACATGCCGGCCGTGCTTCTATCTGACACTGTGAGCTGTTAGCAGAGGTGTTGAATTACCGAGCTGACGGACCATCACTTTCTGACAGAGTTCAGACATCATGCGCTCCTCGCTAACAAGGACACGTCTGACAGAAGAGAAACAGAGAGAGAGAGAGCGCGCGAGAGAGTGGGGGAGAAATGGACGGAAAAGGATTCAGCCCAACTCATCTGTCACCAGGTTGACCTTGGGTGACAGAGAACGCACACAGATGCACATCACTGTCAAACGGAGAAAGGAAAACTCTATTAGTCCCTGCAAATCAGCTGCATTTTTGCAGATGAATGGACATTTGCTATTTAGCGGAGTGCACGTTGGCATCCGGGAGAAACAGCAAAGCGACGCTATGAGTCAGACTCTGACTGTGGCTCGTTATGTATCATGGATGTTTTAATTAGGAAACATCAAGATGTTTGACGAAGAGTTGTGTAATTATTAGATTTGTTTGAAGTGTAATTAGATAAAAACGTGCGACTTCACATTGGAAGTTACTTTTCCATTCACAGTGACTTCTTGTTCAACCAAATTAAGCACTAAGTGCTTAGACAGTGGAACAAGTGCAGCAAATCTGAGGTACATCAACTGGAAACAAGTGTGAGATGTAAGAATTAATCATACAGTATGTACAAAAAGTATGGAATCAATAGGATTTAAACTACAAATCCTTTATTGTCTATTCTACATACTCATATTTAGAATATGTGATCCAGGCAGGGTTTTCATAAATTGTAGACCTTCGAAGAAAATATATATTTTACCACTAATGTCACATTGTTTGCAAATATTGTGTTAATATCCATTAAATAGCACCATAACCTGTTGGACTACGGTTCCCTCCCCAATGCCACTGCTACCATTAGACCAGAAATCCAACTTTCCATATGCTACTGTAACCAGTGGGACCAAAATTTCAGTCCAATGCTGCTGTAACCAATCGTACCACAATTCCCCCTCCTGAAACCTCTACATCTAATCTGACCATAGATCCCGGCCCTGAAATGCTACTGTAACCAACTACACCATAGTTCCCACCCCCAAAGCCACTGTAACAATAAAATTGTAGGTTTTGTCCCAAACACTTTGACTGTAGAACTCAAATGCCATTGTAACCAATTGGCTGACAGTTCCCACAGTTCCCTCAGGGACAAGTAATAAGAGCCATGTGCTGAAAATGGCAACTAAGAGTCTCGCTCACATTGGCTAATGTTAATGTTCATGGTCCACTGAACTGAACTTTTTTACACTTGTCTTAATCAAATGTACAATTCCTCAAAAGGTCTCACACAGTGTGCTTTTGAAATACGCACCTGAGCACATCAGTTAACCTTTGATGCACAATGCAATTCAACCACCGAAACACTTCATCAAACAGTGGCTCAGGCTGCCACAATAGCATACTCCTTCTCTCACAAGACTATTTTTGTCAGGGTACAATGAACTTCAAAACACAAACAACTTGGAGCATTGCAAAACACATATTTTTTCCCTTTCCTCTACTTTTGCAACCACGCATATTTCCAGCCAGTTAAAAAAACCTTAGATCTGTTTTAGACCTCATGACTGAGTGTGGTAAATTTGCAGTAAACTGTGAATGAATGTATTGGAAAACCAGATTAGCAATAGTTACTCTGTAATTTACAGGTCCTTCTCAAAAAATTTGCATATTGTGATAAAGTTAATTCTTTTCCGTAATGTAATGATAAAAATTAAACTTTCATATATTTTAGATTCATTGCACACCAACTGAAATATTTCAAGTCTTTTATTGTTTTAATACTGATGATTTTGGCATACAGCTCATGAAAACCCAAAATTCCTATCCCACAAAATTAGCATATTTCATCCGACCAATAAAAGA
>JAJAGP010003954.1:0-60672 GCA_025084515.1 Ancistrus triradiatus | reverse complement strand
TAATCAATAACTAATTACATTTTCTGTTTTCTCTCCGAGCTGTGTTCCGGCAGTTCCGGCCCCACACATGATGTTCATCTGCTGTAGCTCCTGTCAAGCTGCTTCTGTCATCAGCTCCAGCCCCATCATACCCGGGCCACTTAATGTCGATGTGCATACTTCACATTTTATTCGAACTTTGACTCCATGACTTTAGTTTCGCTCTTAGATTTATCATCTATGCCGCCCAAGGAGGTTGGGTCCCTTTTTGAGTCTTGGTCCTCCTAAGGTTTCTTCCTATAACTCAGGGAGTTTTTCCTTGCCACTGTTGCCCTAGGCTTGCTCAATTTGGGATTGGTCGTAGTTATTAGGAGATAATCTAACCTTGTAAAGTTGCTTTGAGACAATGCTCCATTGTAAAAAGCGCTATATAAATAAATCTGACTTGACTTGACTAATATTTAAATTGGTTTGTTGTTCCGAAACACTTAAGTGTGACAAACATGCAAAAAAATAGGAAATCAGGTAGGGGGTAAACACTTTTTCATACCACTTTATGTGTTAAGAAAAAAAGGATCCAATATTACATAACTGTGTGTCAATGGCATAGCCAGAAATTTGGTTTTGGATGGGCCTTGTCAAAAGTGGGTGGACACAGTTATGACATAAGCAAAACATAATACAACCCAAATCACGAAAAAGTTAGAACAGTATGGAACATGAATATAAAATACACATGGTGGGCCTGATTCATGAAACCTTCATTAGAAAAACGAGCAAAGTCTGAGTAAATTACATTTAAATGGACATTTACGAAAACTCTCCGCCAAATTCATGAATTCCGCGTAGTAGTGTGTACATTAATGAATACCAATCGTTAGTAGATGGGTTGCGTGTGCAAGTTCCTTTATAATTAGTAAACAATTACCATAATCCATGCCTATGAACAATAAATGACCACTGTATAATAAAGGCTTTGGACTGAGGAGCACAGCAAAATGTCTCCAAAATGTCTCAGAAAAAGCAAAGAAAAAAACTATTCTGATGCAGAAATCAATGTTTTTTTTTTGAACAAATCAACATTTTTTTTTTTTTTTTTTAGAGTCCATGGTGGTGTTTCAGACACCAAATTCCATGTAGGTGTAACGATGATGCAAGCCTTCAGCTTTCATCCATCTTGTTTAGCTCCCCCTGCTTTCTGATTCCTACCCAGCAGGTGGGGCTGTAGCCACTTGCTGGTCTGTCCCCTAAATATACCCCACTTCTTGTGCACTTTCTTTGTCTGGCTTCTTCACATTGTGGTTGTCCATGGCTCCTGTTCCTATCTCCTCCATCCTGGTTTGTCCCCTTAGCTTTCTCTTTGTGTCTTTACTCTCTGTTCCTAGTTGTTATTCTCTTGTCCTCCTTTTGTTACTGTTTCCATGTTTAAGCTTTGTTTCATTATTTGCCTTGTTGTTACATGTTAACCTTGTTTGCTTTGTTTGTCAAGTTAGCGTAGTCTTAGCATTAGCCCTTTGTTTGTTAGCCTTAGCCTTCCTTGTTTGTTAGCATTGTTAGCTTGTTCCTGTATTAGATGTTTGTTGTGTTACTTCTGGTTGTTAGTTTATGTCTGTGTGGTTTGTTTGTATGTTTCACCATCAAATCAAATCCTCACTACTTGCACTTACATCCGCCTCCCGTGTCCTCCCTTGCCCTCCCTTGCCCTCCCTTGCTCTGAGCGTGACAGTAAGCTGTATGAATAAATCTACAATCAGTCAGTGCTTAATTTCAGCCGGATTTTGCCTCTCATATTTGGAGCACATGCATTCTGGTGTTCTTATTTGTCTGGATTAAGGACCTCTGCTTTGTTATATGTAAAATAAAACGAAAATTAACAATATTAATAAATGAATGATAATAAAATGGTCCTTATGTGTGTAACCTCGTTTCCAAAAACCCAAACAGGTCATTTTCTTTGATCATCACCTACATAGCAAAAATGATCTCGTCCAGATCCGGCGAAAAGCATCCAGAACTTCTGGGTAGGGTCTGCATAACAGGCCTGATCCTGTGTCCTTTTGCACAGTGGGCCAAGGTCTCAGTGATTTCTTTATTCATACGAGCGAAATCCGTCCCACATCCGTATCCTCATTTTACATCTGGATCAGTTCTGAACCAAAGGTGTACACTTCCAGCTCAGGTCTGCATATCCCTCAGCCAGCATCTACATGCCCACTGACTTGGATCTGCATCTCCTCTGGCAATTTTAGTTTTTTAGTTTTTTTTTTATTTTAATTATTTTTTTTTAACATTAGTTGAGCAATTTACATTAACATTACACAGAGTTTGGTTTGGAGAGTTTGGTAACAAAACTAGACTACTGCAATGCTCTTCTGGCTGGTCTTCCAATGCGTGCAATCAGACCCCTGCAACTGATTCAGAATGCAGCGGCTCGTCTGGTTTTCAATCTTCCCAAGTTTTCTCATGTCACCCCACTGCTGCGCTCACTTCATTGGCTCCCTGTAGCTGCCAGCATCAGATACAAAACCTTGACGCTCACCTACAAAGCCAAGAATGGAACAGCGCCATCTTACCTACGAGCTCTGATCAAACCACGTTCTGTACCTCGCACCCTCCGAGACACGAGCTTGGCCCGACTGGAGCCTCCACGTAAGATTAAAGGAAGACAAGCTTCAAGACTCTTCTCTGTCCTGGCACCCACGTGGTGGAATGAACTTCCACTCGATGTCCGTATAGCTGAGTCTCTTGCTGTCTTCAAGAGGCGACTAAAGACCCACGTCTTCACCCAGCACTTGAGTGAATAAAACTGCATATCCTCCAGTAAAAAAACAACAACAACAAAAAAAAAAACAATTCTCTACACCAGATATGAGCAGGTTGTAGTTGGATTGTGTACTTGAGCTATTGTTTACTTGTACTAATATGAGGTTCTATCTCCTAGGAAGATTACAAAGCACTTTTGTAAGTCGCTCTGGATAAGGGCGTCTGCTAAATGCTGTAAATGTAAATGTGTACATTTACATTAACACTGCATAGAATTTTCTATATTTCTGCATAAATATGACATACAACATCATCAGATGTCCACACAAGTCCTAAAAGTCAATAAAGAGAACCCAGTTAAACAAATGAGACAAATATATTATACTTGGTCATTTATTTCTTGAGGAAAATGGTCAAATATTACATATTAGTGAGTTTCAAAAGTATGTGAACCTTTGCTTTCAGTATCTGGTGTGACCGCCCTGTGCAGCACTAACTGCAACTAAACATTTCCTGTAACAGTTGATCAGTCCTGCACACCGGCTTGGAGGAAGTTTAGCCCATTCGTCCGTACAGAACAGCTTCAATTCTGGGATGTTGGTGGGTTTCCTCACATTAACTGCTTTCTTCAGGTCCTTCCACAACATTTCGATTGGATTGAGGTCAGGATTTTGACCTGGCCATTTCAAAACATTAAAATTTATTCCTCTTTAACCATTCTTTGGTACAACGACTTGTGTTCTTAGGGCCGTTGTCTTGCTGCATAACCCACCTTCTCTTGAGATTCAGTTCATGGACAGATGTCCTGACATTTTCCTTTAGAATTCTCTGATGTAAATTAGAATTCATTGTTCCATCACTGATGTCAAGCCATCCTGGCCCAAATGCAGCAAAACAGGCCCAAACCATGATACTACCACCACCATGTTTCATAGCTGGGATAAGGTTCTTATGCTGGAATGCAGCGTTTTCCTTTCTCCAGACTTAATGCTTTTTTTTTAAACCAACAAGTTCTATTGTGGTCTCATCCGTCCTCCATCCAAGGTCCTTTGTGACCTTGCCAACTATTACATGCCTTGCCCTTGGAGTGATATTTTGTAGTCGACCACTCGTGGGGATGGTAACAATGGTCTTGAATGTCCACCATTTGTACACAGTCTGTCTGACTGTGGATTGGTGGAGTCCAATCTTCAGATCTTCTGAAATCTCCTTTGTTCGTGCCATGATACACTTCCACAAATACGCATTGTGAATAGCAGACTTTAATAGATCCCTGTTCTTTAAATAAAACAGGGTGCCCACTCACACGTGATTGTCATCCCATTGATTGAAAACACCTGACTCTAATTTCACCTTAAAATTAACTGCTAATCCTAGAGGTTCACATACTTTTGACATTCACTAATATGTAATATTGGACCTTTTTCCTCAATAAATAAATGGCCAAGTATAATATTTTTGTCTCATTTGTTTAACAGGGTTGTCTTTATTTACTTTTAGGACTTGTATGAAAATCTTATTATGTTTTAGGTCATATTTATGCACAAATATAGAAAATTCTAAAGGGTTCACAAACTTTCAAGCATGACTGTACTTTCAGGATGGTACAACGATGAAGCAGGTGGGGTGGGATCACCTGGTGGAGAGATCACATGAGGGGCCAAGATTTCTGTAGGGAGGAACTGAGGAGCCAGAGCAAGTGGAGGGGGGACCTGGAGGGCCAGAGAGCTGTTTCTTCAGAATGATTCTCAACTCATTCTCATCACTATCATCATCAATAGACTTTCCCAAATAGTGGCTAATAAGATCGTAAAACAAATTATTGTCTGTAATGTCTGTCTATCAAAAGAAAAAAAAAATCACTACTTTCATTTTGAAGTACTGAAACTAACATTGGCTTGGGTTTTCTTCGAGGCCTTGAGTCTACCTCTTCCTCTGATTGCATGTTAGAAGTGCTGCAATGTAATGCCTTTTTCAAAGCCTGGTGTGCTGCAAAGTAGTTGTCTGCAACAGAAAGAGGCTTAGCTCATTACATGAGTGTAGTAACAATAATGATTAATAATACATAATAATGATTAGACAGTAGAAAGCTGAACTACCATTGAACAAGACATGACAGCAGAACTAGTAGCAATCAAAGCGGTTCCAGTCCTCTCCAGACACCTCTCTCTGCTGGACCACTTTGTCCACATGTTTCTCAGTGTTATAAGTTGGCCAAAGTGTCTCTCCAGCATTATACCATTGAAATGCCACAGCTGCAACAGTTCAACTTTCCAAAAATTTAACAACAATAAACATTGTGAAATGTAAAAAAAGATCAGTTTAAATTTTTTTTTTTTAATACCTTAAATAACTTGTGTATTCTGTAACAGATGTGCATCCCCATGTATTACTCTTCATGTGCTTACAGTAAGCACAAGAAAAAATGCAATAATTTTAATGTTTCAGTACACCCCAAGGATTCCTCTCTATAATATGTTATTAAACTATCACAACAGAAAACAACTGCAAGAATTCTTTTGGTGCTATAACATCAAATGACTATGAATAAATAACTTACATTCATACACAGAAATAGTAGTGCTGATGCACATTTCTGCATTATATTGTTACAGGTCACCATCTAAAAACTAACCGTATAAACAAAAATGTAAATGGGTTGGGACCCAAGTGCAGTTAGCTCCAGTTGGTAATTGTAACTAAAATAAAACTAACTAAATAAAAGGAAAACACATCAAAGATAAAAATAACGAATAAAACTAAATAAAAGAAAAGGCACGCCGTAAGCGTACTGCAATGCTATTCAAAGCGCGCTTACGGCATGCCTCTGTTGCGCAATCGGCGCTCCAGGTCCACGCATGCGCAGAGCGTGGAGCCCAAACGGAACTTCCGCGAACTTGTGCCGTTCAAACTGCGGGTAAACGCGGATGCGGGAGTGTGGCACGGTCGCGGGAAAATGAAGAGGATGTGGTTATTAAACACAGCGTCCTCTTCAAACGCGATCCGGGGAGAAAAATACTCCCAATCGCGGCAAGGAGGGGGGCGACGGCGTGAGTGCGAGACGGCAGAGTGAGGCTCAGAACAGCCGGAGGAGCTCGGTAAAAATAAACGGAAAAAATAAACAAAAAGCTGACCCTACCCTATCTAGGGCCCTGACTTAACCGAGCTAACTCCTGGTAGCCCCCATCTGAGGGTCTTGATACCCCAGAACGTACCACTGTCCCTAAAAAAAATATAACAAAGAAAAATGAAACGCCGTCTAAAAATGCGGGCAGCAGCGAGCGCGTGTGTGCATCTATCACAAGCCGGGTGCATCAGGTACAAAAGCATGTGGAAATGCAGCGATACTGAGCGAGCCCCAAAGGTGTGCCACTTACCCGTAAAAAGACCCACGAAGGGCTGATGCACGCGCGATCGCACTGCTGCAGCTCACGCCGCCAAGCCGGGATAACTCCTGGCCATTAGCGGCCAAAGAGTGATCCCTGACATATATTTGATGATTTGACACACCTCAGTACATCCAGTTAGGCAAACACAACATAGACCTTAATGGAAGTCTGAGCAAAATGGATCCTCAAAAATATTTAGTTTTGTTTGCTTCTGACAGTTTAATTGGAAGTAGCTCTGACCAGAAACTAGTTTCAGCATGTGTGAATGAAATTATATGCTGGGCCTTGGGCTTAGAAGGTAAGCAGTTGCATAACCACCAATTCATCCCTGTAGGACAATAATACACATTTCCAATCTCCTAGGCGAAACCGATCTACCTTTTAGGCCAGCGGGTCAGAACAACCACCTATATGAAACGGCGTAGTGATAAGGTAGCGAGGTGGCATATGCAATACCACCTAGGATAACGCACAGAGCAATAAGGTAGCAAGTCGGCATATGCAGTGCAGAAGAGGTGAATGCAGCCATACTGCCAAGCTCAGGAAGGGAGCTTCCTTGCTCAAGATCAGAGCTTACAGGTGCGACGTGCTGAGGTACGAAGCTAGGTGGCGCTAATTGCTCAAGAACGGAGCTTACTTGCTCAGGTTCAGAGCTTACAGCCACGGCGTGCTCAGGAGTGGAGCTAGGCAGCACTAATTGCTCAGGAACGGAGATAACTTGCTCAGGTTTGGAACTTAAAGGCGTGACATGCTCAGATATGGAGCTAGGTGGCACTAATTGCTCAGGAACGGAGCTTGCTTGCTCAGGTATGGAGCTAGGCAGCGCTAATTGCTCAGGAACGGAACTTGCTTGCGCAAGTATGGCACTAAGTGGCACTAACTGCTTGAGCACCGGGCTAACTGCTCAAGTACGGTACTAATGTGAATGGCGAGCTCAAGTTCGGAGCTAAGGAGTGTGGCAAGCTCAGGTAGAGAGACAAGTGGTGCTAACTCCTCAAATGCGAGACCAATGTACACATTAACCTCAGGTACAGAGCTGACCAGCTCTAGCTGCTTGCTTAGAGAACTAACTTGTTCGAGAACGGAACTAATATGCGCAGCAAGCTCAGGTACAGAGCTTGGTGGCACTAACGGCTCAGGAATGGACCTGACCTGCTCTGGTTTAAGGTGGGATAGCACGGCCAACCCAGGTGTATGGGTGCGCAGATCCCACCATGGCATGGGAATCCGCTTAGTGGATGTAAAGATAAGCGGTTCTTCCGGCCAGACCCAAGGGTAGAGTTTAACTCACCAGAGGGCAACAGTACCCCCAAGGAGAGCTGGTAGTTTGTCATCGCCTCGGGCGTTGGTGGGACGTGGTCAGGTGGTAACTCGGGCTCACTAGCAGAGCTTTTTGCGGTGAGGGCTGGGTGGCATATGGATGATCTAGGATTGGGAGAATATCATGTGGTCAGATGAAACAAAAATAGAACTTTTTGGTAAAAACTCTACTCGTCCTGTTTGGAAGAAGAAGAATGCTAAGTTGCATCCCAAGAACACCATACCTACTGTGAAGCATGGGGGTGGAAACCTCATGCTTTGGGGCTGTTTTCTGCAAAAGGGACAGGACGACTGATCCATGTTAAGGGAAGAATGAATGTGGCCATGTATCGTGAGATTTTAAGCCAAAACCTCCTTCCATCAGTGAGATCATTGAAGATGGAACATGGCTGGGTCTTCCAGCATGACAAAGATCCCAAACACACCACTGGGGCAACGAAGGAGTGGTTCCGTAAAAAGCATTTCAAGATCCTGGAGTGGCCTAGCCAGTCTCCAGACCTCAACCCCACAGAAAATTTGTGGAGGGAGTTGAAAGTCCATGTTGCCCAATCACAGTCTCAAAACATCACTGCTCTAGATGAGATCTGCATGGAGGAATGCTCAAAAATA
Source organism: Ancistrus triradiatus (assembly GCA_025084515.1). Lineage (NCBI taxonomy): Eukaryota > Metazoa > Chordata > Actinopteri > Siluriformes > Loricariidae > Ancistrus > Ancistrus triradiatus. Next base: position 52,612 of record JAJAGP010003954.1, on the reverse strand, counting down.
CCAGCTATAGTGGGTACAAATGTGGTGAAGACTTACAGTGGTGCTTGAAAGTTTGTGAACCCTTTAGAATTTTCTATACTTCTGCATGATTTTCACATAATTCTTAAAAGTAGATAAAGAGAACCCAGTTAAACAAATGAGATAAAAAATATCAAAAGGGATCTATCAAATTCTAGAATACCTCAGAAAAAGAGTTGTTGATGCTCATCAGGCTGGAAAAGGTTACAAAACCAACTCTAAAGAGTTTGGGCTTCTCCAATCAGCAGTCAGACAGACTGTGTACAAATGGAGGAAATTCAAGACCATTGTTACGCTCCCCAGGAGTGGTCAGCCAACAAAGATCACTCCAAGAGCAGGGTGTGTAATAGTTGGCGAGGTCATAAAGGACTCCAGGGTAACTTCTGAGCAATTGAAGGCCTGTCTCACATTGGCTAATGTTAATGTTCATGAGTCCACCATCAGAAGAACACTGAACAACAATGGTGTGCATGCCAGGGTTGCAAGGAGAAAGCCACTGCTCTCCAAACAGAAAATTGATGCTCATCTGCAGTGTGTTAAAGATCATGTGGACAAGCCAGAAGGCTAATGGAAGAATGTTTTGTGGATGGATGAGACCAAAACAGAACTTGTTGGTTTAAAAAGAAAAGTGTTATGTTTGGATAAAGGAAAACACTGCATTCCAGCAGAAAAACCTTATCCCATCTGTGAAACATGGTGGTGGTAGGATCATGGTTTGGGCCTGTTTTGCTGCATCTGGGCCAGATACTGAAAGCAAAGGTTCACACAAAGGTTCATTTGTTTAACTGGGTTCTCTTTGTCTACTTTTATGACTTGTGTGAAAATCTGATGATGTTTTAGGTCATATTTATGCAGAAATATAGAACATTCTAAAAGATGCACAAACTTTCAAGCACCACTGTACAAGAAACGTTTGACCTCTGTCATTGCCAACAATGTTTATGTTACAAAGTGTTGAGTTTAACTTTTGTTGTTGACCAAATACTCATTTTCCAAAATAATTAACAATTAAATTATTAAAAAATCCTACAATGTGATTTCCTGGATTTTTTTTCTCATTTTATCTCTCATAGTTGAAGTATACCTATGATGAAAATTACAGACTTCTTTCATCTTTTGAAGTAGGAGAACTTGCACAATCAGTGTCTGACTAAATACTTTTTTGCCCACTTTAACAATATTTTTGGGGAAGGACATTTTTAGAATAGACATGTACAATGGGGCAAAAAAGTATTTAGTCAGTCACTGATTGTGCAAGTTTTCCGACTTAGAAAGATGAAAGAGGTAAATATAAGCTTGCTTCTTGGTGTGATCCACTGCTATTTTTTCCTGTAAGTAGAGTTGTTGCTGAATAAATAAACAATGTGTAAGACATGAAAATCTTTTTTTTGTGATGCTGTTATGAAAAATGCACTTTTTAACCCATAGTGGACACCTGGACACTATGTACTGTGTGTAAGTATCACAAACACGTTTTTAGTAGATGGTACTTGGCTTGGTAATTACATAAAATACAAAACACAAATCACTGCAGCTAATAATGCAGTTCCACTCTCACATCATCTGTGGATTGACACTGCATGTATTTAGTTATTTAACTTAGTATATGTTCTTTGCATGTGTGATTGAGCATGTAAGCATGTTGCCCTAACCTTGAACATTGTTTTTAGCTTACCTTTGCCTGGTGGGGCTTTGTTTTACATTTCCCTAAGTTAATTGTTTTGTTTTTTTTTCTTCTATCTAAGCGAACCTGTTGTGCACTTCAGTGTAATTTAGAGTCTTTTAATGGAGACTCTTGGAATGTGCTAGTATATTACACAAAATAATTACAATGGACTTTGGAGCTTGTATCACAAACATAATGGAGCTGTGTTATCAGAGTTAGCTCTTGCTTGTGCAACTGAGCATTCGACTGCATAGAGATGTTGCTCAATACAGTATATACACCCAGGGCAGTTCAGGAAGAAAGAACTGGATTAATTGTGAACATATGTAAAGCAGTAATGTAGGACTTTCATGTCTTTTTCATGTGCTAGGCTATGGAATTTTTATAACAATGGTATGGTATTGTCTACATGTTTAAAGTATGGTAGGCTATATATTATTATTATATTATCTTATAGTATATTATATTATATTATATATTATTATATTATATTCCTCAACCAAAGTCTTACAATGTGTAACGCCGTCTTAGAGGGAAGGAGACACACGCGGGCGACTGAATCGTATAATCCAGAGTTTATTGCAATAGCAGGAATAACTTTGAGCTACAGGAACAACTGCGAAAGAAAGACAAACCGGAGTGAGAGGATGAGAAGGAATACAAGCTTACGAGAAGGAGTGCTCAGAGACAAGGTAAGGAACCAAGTGACTTAGCAAAGAAAAGACGAACGAAAGAGGGTTTAAATAGGGATGGAGAGAGGCGTGAATAAGAAACAGGTGGAAAAGATTAGAAGGTTGGAGAAGAAGAACGTTCTAGAACGCGGGTGTGGACCGACGGGCTGACAGTGGGCGTGACACAATGGAACTTCCTATCTTCAAATCTGAAACAATTTTGGAAAACTGAATAGTGTGAATGAAAATATGGATCTATGCTGTATATGCTGGTGTAAGGTAACGTATTAATTATAGCTTGTTTTCATATATTTATTAAGTTATCCTGCTGGACACTTTGGAAGTAGCATAACAATTAGCTTGGAAACATTGTAATGTATTTTCCTAATTATTAAAAACATCTGTTAAGTTTATTAAACAATTTTACATTAACCCTTTTATTTATCAAAATATTTTGATTTACTTATGTGTGAGAACAGACAACAAGACATTACAGAAACTATCTGCTGTTTTAGACACCCCTCAGGATGTTCTGGCACTGTGGGTGGAGTGATATCTGTATCTACAACACTAACATTTTTTTTTTCTAATGCGAGCGATCAGAGTTGACAATGAGCACAACTATGCTACATGTCTACTTGGTTTTTATTTTTGTTACTCATGTTGGTAAGTCATATACATTAAACATATTTGATTGTATAATTTTAAAAATAAGAAAGCAGCATGTTTGCTCTTGACTCTTTTTTAGTATTGACATTGTTATACTATTCTTACAATGTAATTATAACAGAGGCTGCTGAAAGCATCAGACAAGAACAAACCACCATATAATTAACTGAAGGCAGCAACACCAAACTGACATGCACATATGAAGGATCAGTATATAGTCTCCAATGGTATCGCCAAAAACCTGGATCAAATCCAGAGTTTCTGCTAGTGATCACTGAATCTGGTAAAAATGTCTTCAAGGCTCAACCACCTCACCCACGACTGAATATTACACTTCGTGAAAATAATGGGAAGAAGAAAGTGGATAGCACTTTCTTTCTGCCCGAAGGTGGGGCTGTTTGATTTTCCACCTTTGTTAAATTTCTGAATACTGAATATGTTTCTGACATTTATTATTCTACATTTCTGATGCTTTGTCCTGAGGCAAATTAAGCTATAAATTGGTATATTATGAAAACTATAAAACAGCAGTTTATAAATACCATGAAAATATGTATGGTCAGGAGGTTATATTTTTACATCTTATAAAAATGTTATTTAACTGTTACAGTTCGCCATATCAAAACGATGGCGAACCGTCAAAATTAAATAAGAAGGATTGGGACCCAAATGAAGTTAGCTCCAGATGGTGTTATTGAACTGAAATGATATAAAATAAAAAGGGAATTACACAAACGCCAGGTAAGCAAGTAGCGAACACAAAAATGAGTCCCTGTGTGTGTGCCAAAAGCAGGGAATCTGCGATCAGGCAGCAAACACACACACACACAGAGCTAAGCCGTGCCCCGCTTGATAGACAGGGAGAGAGACGGGGGTGTGGCCCTCCAGTTCACGTCCGAGCTACTGGAGCCCACACACACGCATACACGAAGCTGCCGTGGGCGTGGCCTGAAATGAAATAAAATAAATAAATGGAATTAAACAAACACAAGGTAAGCAAATAACGAACACAAAATGAGTCTCTGTGTGTGTGTGTGCCAAAAGCAGAGAATCTGTGATCAGGCAGCAAACACACACACACAGAGCTCAGCCGCACCTCGTTTGGTTGATAGGGAGAGAGAGGGGGGTGTGGCCCACCAGTTCACGTCCGAGCTGTAGGAGCACACGCACACACATACACGGAGCTGCCGTGGGCATGGCCTAAAGCTCCTGCACGCTCTGAGCGGCTTGTAGCACCGAGGGAACGCGAGGAATGCGGAAGCACGGAGTAGGGAGCGAGATGGCAAAAGTAATAACAAACGGAAAGTAAAATAAAGCTCAGCCTACACTACCTATTAACCTGCCATTACCTCACGTCTCCTGACGCTACGGAGGCTCCGCCCCTAAACGGACGGAGTCTGTCCTCTCAAAATCCCTGCAAAATAAAAGAAACAAAAACTGACGAAAAGGCGGAAGCGTGGCGCTCTTTAATAGAGCGGGGGGGACGAGACCTGTAAGGTCTCGAAGCGCGCAAAGCCAAAGGCTTCACAATGAATGCCGTGGCCGGAGTCAGGCGGCACAAACGGTGTATTTGACGCGATGATCCGACAGCTACTGACGAAGGCAAACTAACCTCAACTCCGCATCATGGCCAGGTTTCGTAAAGCCTCTGTAATAAAAAAAACAAGAAGGAGGGCGGCCTGACAGATCCAGCCTCTCGCTCAAAACACCTCCCATTAGCGCCCAAAAAAAAAGGGCTATGAGGACCTGGTCATCGAAGCCGAGTGACGCAACGTTGTTGAATTCCCTACACTCCAGGACTGACCTTGTCCCCTTGTTTCAAGGTCAGGAGTCCCAGGGGTTCCTAGGAGAGACGGCCCATGACCGAGGGGCTTCTAGTACGAGTGTTTGCACCCCGTGGCGCGGGGATCGGGGCCAACGATCGCGGCGCAGGAATCGGTCTACGTGACCGTAGCACAGGGGTCGGCGGCAACGACCGGTGTGCAAAACACCCAGGCGTGGAGCTTTTCTGCTCAGACGCGGGGGTAGGTGGTGCAGTGGGCTCCTGTACGGGGCCAGGCGGCGTGAACTGCCTCTCCGTGGAGTCTTTGTGCTCAAACACGGGGCTTGTGTGCACGGCGGGCCCAGGTACAGGCCCAGGGGGCGCCATACGCTCAGGCACGGGGTCTGACTGCCCTGGTGCGGAGCATGAGTGCGCGACGAGTCCAGGTTCAAAACTGGGGGGCGCTGTGCGCTCGCTCTGCCAGTTCGAGCATTCTGTGTGCTCGTGAACGGGGCTGGTGGCGCTATAGGCTCTGCACAGGGTCCTGATTGCCCAGGTCGTGCGGAGCGTGAGTGCGCGACGATCCCAGTTCAAAACTGGGGGGCGCTGTGCGCTCGCTCTGCAGTTCGAGCATTCTGTGTGCTCGTGAACGGGGCTAGGTGGCGCTATAGCCCTTCTGGCACGGGGTCTGATTGCCCAAGGTGCGGAGCATGGATTGCGCGACGAGCCCCAGGTTTCACAACTGGGGGGGGGGTGCTGTGCGCCTCTCTCGCCAGTTCGAGCATTCTGTGTGCTCGTGAACGGGGCTGGTGGGCGCTATAAGGCTCTGGCACAGGGTCTGTTTTTGCCCAGGTGCGGATCGTGAGTGCGCGCGAGCCAGGGGTTCAAAACTGGGGGCGCTGTGCGCCTCGCTCTCCTCCCCAGTTCGAGCATGTCCGTGTGCTCATGAACGGGGCTAAGGTGCGCTGTAAGCCCTGGCAGGGACCGGGTGGATTGGACGACTAGGGAGAGACCTCTCCTCTTCCTCTCCGCTGCTCGAGGCGGGCCTCCACCGCCAAACTGGCCCAGCTCGACATGTGATCGAGGAAGAGGCTGAGGGGGAAGCACAGCTTCCATATCCACAATCACATCAACCAGCCCCATTCCTGAGGGGGTTCTCAAGGGTCCCTGAAGCCACTCTGTGCGGCTAGGGCTATAATTTTCAGCCACTACTCCCGCACACTCGCGGAACCTTGAATCATATTAAAAATGGTCATTGGTTCGGGGGCATGAGTAGGGTGGCTGGGGGTCCGGATGGGATGATGCCGCTGAACAAATCCATCCGGGCTCCACGTGGACGGCGACGCGGCGGGGCTGGGCAATTTGGGACGGCAGGCTGCGAAATTCTCGGCCTGAGGAGGAAAGAAAAATCCTCCCCCAAGCCCAAGAATAAGAAAAATCTTCCCGTGAGGATAAGATAACTCCTAATCCCGAGATATGGAAAATCCTCCTCAAGAAGGATACGAAAGATCTACATCGTTGGGATACAGAGAATAATTCCTCATCGAGGTCATAACAAAATCCTAGTAGTGAGGATACAAAAACCTCAGCGTCGAGGTCACGAACCGGAGGGGCCCCCCAAAATGCCAACGCGAGACCCAGGTAGCGAAACTGCCGTCGCGGCGTCTGGGGACCTCCTAGTGGACCTCCTTACCCACATTATTGAACTGTGTCTGTTACCCGCATCTGCCCTAAACGTAAATGCTCTCAAAAAGTCTGTTTTAATAACCTCATTAGTATAAACACAGATAGCTCCCAAAGAAATAACAACCTTAGACTAAAGCTAATATTACTTAACATTAGATCACTTACAAACAAAGCAGTGATTGTAAATGAAATGATCACTGATAAATGCTTACACGCTCTCTGTCTCACTGAAACTTGGATTAGACCTGATGAATATTTAGCCTTAAATGAAGGCTCACCTCCTGGATACAGTCATGCTCACCGCCCTCGTCCTAATGGTCGGGGGGGAGGCATAGCCACAATTTTTGACAAAGAGCTAGGTGTTATAACTAAATCCCATTACAAGGCTAATTCTTTTGAAATACTAATTTTTAATGTGACTGATCCATTGTTATGGAAGTCAAAACCATACTCTTTTCAGCTTATCACCATTTACCATCCTCCTTGTCCCTATTCAGAATTTCTTCAGGAATTTGCTAACTATCTTTCCTGCTTAGTACTGTCAACAGATAAGGCTTTAATTGTAGGTGATTTCAATATTCACTTTGAGAATGAGCAGGTTCAACTTAAAATTGCTTTCGAGTCCATCTTAGAATCCATGGGCATCACTCAGAATGTGATGGGACCAACCCACCGCTGTAATCATACATTAGATCTAATATTAACATTTGGTATCAATATAGATAACCTTGATATTTTCCCACAAAGTGATTCGATTTCAGATCACTATCTTTTAGTATTTGAGCTATCACTAATAAATAAAATCCTTCTGCCTCGTTATCACACCAAGCGCACTATCTCATCTGCTACTCCAGCTGCGTTTATTAAAAACATACCAAACTTGAAATTTAATACACCTACGGAGATCAATCATCTTGAGTGTGTAAATGACCAATTAGAATGTGTGTTTTGCTCATTCCTGGATATGATTGCTCCTGCTAGGGTCAAACACATTAGGGGAAAAAAAGGCTAGCACCATGGTATAATGACCACACCCATACCTTAAAGCAAAGAACACGGCATCTAGAGCGCAAGTGGAGACATAGTAAATTGGAGGTGTTTAAGATTGCTTGGAGGGACAGCATGGCAGAGTATAAGCATGCCCTTACTAAAGCTAAAGCTGCATAATTCTCCTCAGTCATAGAGAAAAATAAGAATAATCTAAGATTTCTCTTTAATACAGTTTCCAAATTAACAAAAAACCCTATAGAAAGTGACTCTCCCGTTCTGTGTAATTTTAACAGTAATGATTTCATGACTTTCTTTAATGATAAGATAGAAAACAGTAGGCATCAAGCTCGATGCTCATCACATCACCAAACTGTTCAGCAACCTTCCAGATGCAGCACTAGTGAAGACATCTGTTTAATGAGCTGTAAATCAAGATTAGAATCTTTTACCCTAATTACTATTACTGAACTATCCACACTTATCAGCTCGTTTAAGTCATCAACATGTTTATTAGATCTAATTCCTACCTGTTTACTCAAACAAGTAATACCTAGTATTATAGAGCCAGTGTTAGTTATTTTAAATTCATCCCTTACCTTTGGTTATGTGCCCAAATCCTTTAAGTCTGCCGTTATCAAACCACTGATTAAAAAAGCCAATCTTGACCCTTGTGTGATATCTAATTATAGACCAATTTCAAATCTACCCTTTCTGTCCAAAATCTTAGAAAAAGCCGTCTATCAGCAGCTCTGCAGTTACCTCCAAAGGAATGAAATTTATGAAACATTTCAGTCTGGCCTCAGGCCCCATCAAAGTACTGAAACAGCATTAATTAGGATACTAAATGACTTGTGGATGTCCTCAGATAAGGGATGTGTTTCTTTTCTTGTTCTGTTAGATTTAAGTGCAGCATTTGACACTATAGATCATGATGTTTTACTAAACAGACTAGAACATACTGTAGGTATTAAGGGATCAGCACTTGCTTGGTTTAAATCCTACTTAACTGACCGGTACCAGTTTGTTCATATAAATAATCTAAGGTCTAAGCTCTCAAAAGTGAAGTATGGCATGCCTCAGGGGTCAGTGCTTGGCCCCTTGGCTTGGCTTTTATTTCTCTCTGTACATGCTGCCACTAGGCTCAGTTATTTGTAAACATGGCATTAGTTTCCACTGATATGCAGATGAAACACAGCTGAACATATCAGCCAAACCTAATGACAGCCTTACAAAATTGAGGACTGTGTAAAGGAAATAAAAGATTGGATGTTATTTAATTTTCTCTTACTTAACTCCGATAAAACTGAGGTTCTATTAGTGGGACCCAAGGCTGTGAGAGACAGGTTGGCTACATCTATCCTAAATCTAGTTGGTTGTCCAGAATTGCCCAGTCCATCTGTAAAAAACTTAGGGGTCACATTTGATTCAGATCTCTCCTTTGATGCGCATATTAGCAGCATCACTCGAATTGCTTTCTTTCAACGCAGAGAAACTTGTTCATGAGTTTATAACCTCAAGGTTGGATTACTGTAACGCCTTACTTACTGGATGCTCTAGTAAATCTATAAATAAATAGTAGTAGTAAATCTTCAGTTAGTTCAGAATGTTCAGAATGCAGCTGCCCGAGTGCTAACTCGAACTAGAAAATTTGATTATATCACTCCTGTTCTATCATCACTACACTGGTTACCAGTCAAATTCCGCATTTATTACAAAATACTTCTTATAACTTATAAAGCTCTACAGCGCCTGGCCCCACATTATCTGAGTGAACTCTTAGAGTTTTACAATCCAACTCGTCTACTTCGTTCGCAAGGTGCAGGACTTCTTTTAGTTCCTAGAATTAAAAAAGTCACAGCCGGGGGCCTGTCTCATACATGGCCCCCCAACTATGGAATAAACTTCCCACTTTCGTTCGATATTCAGACACTATCCAAAGTTTTAAGTCTAGGCTAAAGACATACCTATTTACACAGGCTTTTGACTAGATTTAGACCAGGATTGGGTCACTGGGGCCGGAGTCTGGAGTCATGTCTGGCCTGAGTGGGCGGTCTTGCTGAACTGGGCTTCGGTTCTCGTGATCTTGACTTGTGCATCCTTGCCTTAGAATAAGGGCAGAGCTGGGGGTTCATAGTCAAAGAGTCTTATGGTGATCAGAGACGTTGGGTTGCTGTCTTCTGCCTCCCGTGGGGTTGCCAATGTCTCATGTGATCCCTCTTGGCTGTGTTTCCTACCAGTTCTCCTCTTTCTTAGCTTTTCTAGCTATGCTGCTATAGCGATGATGCTGGCCGGCCGGGGCCTCATGCTTACACTTGCATCGTGATTGACATGGCATCAGTGTGATTTATAGACACTGGTGCTCTTAATCAATAACTAATTAACATTCCTGTTTTCGTCTCCGAGCTGTTGGTTCCGGCAGTTCCGGCCCCACCACATGATGTACATCTGAATGGAGCTCCACTGTGCAATAATCACTTTTATTCGACCATGACTCCGACTTTAGTCTGTCGCTCTAGATTTATCATCATAATACCCGGGCACTTAATGTCGATGTGCATACTTCACTTCTATTTATTATTCGAACTTTGGACTCCATGACTTTAGTTCGCCTTAGATTTATCATCAGACCCCGGCCACTTAATGTCGATGTGCATACTTCACATTCTATTCGAACTTTGACTCCATGACTTTAGTTCGCTCTTAGATTTATCATCTACGCCGCCCAAGGAGGTTGGGTCCCTTTTTGAGTCTTGGTCCTCCCAAGGTTTCTTCCTAGAACTAGGGAGTTTTTCCTTGCCACTGTCGCCCTAGGCTCGCTCAATTTGGAATTGGACGTAGTTATTAGGAGATAATCTAAACTTGTAAAGTTGCTTTGAGACAATGCTCCATTGCTCCTTGTAAAAAGCGCTATATAAAATAATCTGACTTGACTTGACTTGAGGTCCAGAGCTAAATGCTTGGTCCCCTTGGCTGGTCGGATCATTCTGTTGTCGGTTCCCATATCAAAAACGATGGCGACCGTCAAAATTAAATAAGAATGATGGGGACCCAAATGCAGTTAGCTCAGATGGTGTTATTGAACTGAAATGATATAAAATACAAAAGGGAATTCACCAACGCCAGGTAAGCATTGCGAACACAAAAATGAGTCCCTGTTGTGGTGCCAAAACAGGGATCTGCATCATGCACAAACAACCACACACACACATAGCTAACCGCGCCCAGCTTGATAGACAGGGAGAGACGGGGGTGTGGCCCTCCAGTTCACGTCCGAGCTGCTGGAGCCCACACACACGCATACACTAAGCTGCCGCCGTGGGAGTGGGCCTGAAATGGAATAAAATAAATCAATGGGAATTAAACAAACACCATGTAAGCAAATAACGACACAAAATGAGTCCTCTGTGTGTGTGTGTGCCAAAAGCAGAGATCTGTGATCAGGCAGCAAACACACACACACACGAGCTCAGGCCGCGGCCCTCGCCTGATTGACATGGAGAGAAAGGGGTGTGGCCCTCCAGTTCACGTCCCGAGCTGCATGAGCACACACACACACACACACACATACACAAGGCTGGGCCGTGGGCGTGGCCTTAAAAGGAATGAAATAAATAAAACTGGAATTAAAACAACACAAGGTAAGCAATAACAAACACAAAATGAGTCTCGTGGTGTGTTTGTGTGCCAAAAGCTCAGCCGCACCTCGCTTGGTTGATAGGGAGAGAGAGGGGGGTGTGGCCCTCCAGTTCGTGTCCGAGCTGTAGGAGCACACGCACACACATACACGGAGCTGCCGTGGGCGTGGCCTAAAGCTCCTGCACGCTCTGAGCGGCTTGTAGCACCGAGGGAACGCGAGGAATGCGGAAGCACGGAGTAGGGAGCGAGATGGCAAAAGTAATAACAAACAGAAAGTAAAATAAAGCTCAGCCTACACTATTTATTAACCTGCCATTACCTCACGTCTCCTGATGCTACGGAGGCTCCGCCCCTAAACGGACGGAGTCTGTCCTCTCAAAATCCCTGCAAAATAAAAGAAACGAAAACTGACGAAAAGGCGGAAGCGTGGCGCTCTTTAATAGAGCGGGGGGGACGAGACCTGTAAGGTCTCGAAGCGCGTAAAGCCAAAGGCTTCACAATGAATGCCGTGGCCGGAGTCAGGCGGCACAAACGGTGTATTTGACGCGATGATCCGACAGCTACTGCCTGTGACGAGGGTCTTAAATACCCACAGACAGCAGCTGAGGATCCTTTGCTCTGATTGCGCTGTCAAAGTCTATTGACAGCGCAAACAGAGCGGCTGTCAGGAGTCATGCCAGGAATGTGGAGCGTTGCTGCCACCTATGGGTCATTCCTGGCATGACATCCTAACATTAACATGTCTTATTTCCTCACAATTACTTAATTATTCACACTGCATGTTCAAAATAGGGTTACGTTATATTCTGTTCTGTTATATCTAGGTGCGTGTCTAATTTGTAATTTAAACAAATCACAGAATGCTAGTCTAAAATAGTATAAAGCATATACAGTATATCTTATTTACACAATCTATACTTTTCTGTCACTTCTGTAAATTAGCCAGTATTGTTATAACACCCTCTTCTGACACTAGAGGGTGGCGTTGGTCTACTAATCGTGCCAAGGCAGGATCGGGGCGCACCTGCCGTCAGGACTCCTTGTTTACGGGAATCAGGCGGACCTGTTTCTCAGCATTAAATAGCATCTTGTAGCGGCCATCGACGCTGCAATGTCACCTTGGCGTCTGTGCTGCTCTGACTTCACCACCAGCGTGACACGTCTGTAGCGCGTTCGCCTCTGAATGCTCACATCCCCGGGTTGAATCCAGCCTCCCACACTTTGGCGGATTCCCTTCCTTCCCTTTCCATTCGTCCATAATATCTTACTCTCTTCCTCTCACCCCACTCTGTCTCCAGTTGGGGGTGCTCCTACACTCCCTGCACTTGGGTCCTCGCTCCTCGCTTTCCTTCTCATCCCTAGTTCCCATATCTTAACAATACAGTGCAGCCAGAATGGAGACAGCAGGCCCTACTACCCCCACCACAGTTCTCCAACACCACGGAGTAACCCTGGGGCGTCATGAGCAGCAGCTGGCTGTCCTCACCCAGCAGCTGGAGTCTCTGGACCCTCGGCCTGGATCGACTCCGGGGCCGAGGGCAACTTCATTGACGCCGGCTTGGCATCCCAGCTGGGCTTACGTCTGACTGATCTGGCTGAGCCCCTGGAGTTTCGTTCCCTGGGTTGTGGTCCAGTCATTCGTCGGACCCAGCCTGTTGTCCTCCTGGTCGGGACTCACCAGGAGACGTTGTCCCTCCTGTTCATGGAGGCCCCTCACCTCCATGTGGTCCTGGGTTATCCCTGGCTGCTGACCCACAAACCCCGGATTGACTGGCAGACCCATTCCGTCTTTACCTGGGACCCCCGCTGTTCCGAGTCCTGCTTGATGCCTCACTCGGAGGCCCCTGTCCCTGAACGGCCAGTGCAGGTTGACCTTTCGGTCGTCCCTGATCGATACCACGATCTCGCCAGGGGTTTCATCAAGGGGGAGGCCCATTGACTCTGCCATTGACCTCCTGCCTGGTGGGGCCTCGCCGCAGGGGCAGTTGTTCCCCTTAAGCCCCTCAGAGTGGGAGGCAATGCAGTCATACATTAAGAACTCGTCAGTCGCGGCATCATCCGCCCTTCCTCCTCTCCCGCCGGGGCGGGATTCTTTTTCGTCACTAAAAAGGACGGATCGCTCCGCCCTTGTATAGACAACCGGGGCAACAATGCCATGACCATTAACGTCCCCGTTAAAGTACCCCCTCCCTCTTATGACCACCGCATTCGAGACGCTTTGGTGCGGAAGATTTTTCACGAAACTGGACCTCCGGAATGCTTATAACCTCGTCCGCATTCGCGAGTGGAAGACGGCCTTTCTAACACCCACAGGGCACAATGACTACCTCGTGATGCCATTCGGACTGGTGAATGCCCCCGCCGTCTTCCAACGGTTAGTCAACGACGTAGCATGAGACCCCGGCAGCATTAGCTATAGCAGCATAGCTAGAAAGAGGAGAACTGGTAGGTAACACAGCCAAGAAGGCTCACATGAGACATCGGCAACCCCATGTGAAGCAGAAGACAGTAACCCAACGTCTCTGATCACCATAAGACTCTTTGAATATGAACCCCCACCTCTGCCCTTAGTCTAAGGCAAAGATGCACAAGTCAAGATCATGATGACCGAAGCCCAGTTCAGCCAGACCATACCACAGACATTCCCGGTTAAAGGACAAGGCAGGCAGGCCAGACATGACTCCAGACTCCGGCTGCAGTAACCTGAGCCATGCATCCTGGTCAAAATCTAGTCAAAAGCCTGCGCAAATAGCTATGTCTTTAGCCTAGACTTAAAATTTTGGAGAGTGTCTGAGTCTCGAACGAAAGTGGGAAGTTTATTCCATAGTTGGGGGGCAATGTATGAGAAAGCCTTTCCCCCTGCTGTGACTTTTTTAATTCTAGGAACTAAAAGAATTCCTGTACGCTGCGAACAAAGTAGACGAGTTGGATTGTAAAACTCTAAGAGTTCACTCAGATAATGTGGGGCCAGGCCATGTAGAGCTTTATAAGTTATAAGAAGTATTTTGTAATCAATGCGGAATTTGACTGGTAACCAGTGCAGTGATGATAGAACAGGACTGAAATGATAAACTTTTCTAGTTCGAGTTAGCACTCGGGCGGCTGCATTCTGAACTAATTGAAGTTTAGTTATAGATTTACTAGAACATCCAGTAAGTAAGGTGTTACAGTAATCCAACCTTGAGGTTATAAACACATGAACAAGTTTCTATGCATCATTAAAAGAGTGGATATTTCTAAGTTTAGCGATATTACGTAGTTGAAAGAAAGCAATTCGAGTGATGCTGCTAATGTGCGCATCAAAGGAGAAATCTGAATCAAATGTGACACCTAAGTTTTTTACAGACGGACTGGGCAATACTGGACAGCCATCTAGATTTAGGATAGATGTAACCAACTTGTCTCTCACAGCCTTGGGTCCCACTAATAGAACCTCAGTTTTATCTGAGTTAAGTAAGAGAAAATTAAATAACATCCAATCTTTTATTTCCTTTACACAGTCCTCCATTTTGTTGATTGTAAGGCTGTCATTAGGTTTGTCTGATATGTACAGCTGTGTATCATCTGCATAGCAGTGGAAATTAATGCCATGTTTACGAATAACTGAACCTAGTGGCAGCAAATGTACAGAGAGAATAAAAGCGGGCCAAGCACTGACCCCTGAGGCACGCCATACTTCACTTTTGAGAGCTTATACCTTAGATTATTTTATATGAACAAACTGGTACCGTGTCAGTTTTGAAGTAGGATTTAAACCAAGAAAGTGCTGATCCCTTAATACCTACAGTATTTTCTAGTCTGTTTAGTAAAACATCATGATCTATAGTGTCAAATGCTGCACTTAAATCTAACAGAACAAGAAAAGAAACATATCCCTTATCTGAGGACATTAACAAGTCATTTAGTACCCTAATTAATGCTGTTTCAGTACTATGATGGGGCCTGAAGCCAGACTGAAATGTTTGGAGGTAACTGCAGAGCTGCTGAAAGACAGCTTTTTCTAAGATTTCTAAGGTACAGGGCTAGGTGGCAATAAGTGCCCAAGTACAGGGCCAACAGGCAAGGTGAGCTCAGGTACGGAGCTAGGCAGCACTAAGTGCCCAAGTATGGGGCCAACGGGCACGACAAGCTCAGGTACGGAGTGAGCCGGCCAAACGAGAGGTGTGGGGGCAACGGAAAAAACGGCCTTCTTCTTAGCTATCAAGCGGGTCTCAGCCTGCGTGGCTAGATCATTCACGTCGGACAAGAAGGAAAGGGTCCGGAAAGAAGAACAATCCATCCCTAACCTCCTCGTTGAGGCCATACTTAAATATGTCTCTGAGTGATTGTCACAGAAATCAGTCTCCGCTGCCAGCCAGTAGAAATCCTCCACATAAGCAGCAACCCTCTTGGAGCCCTGAGAAATGTCAGAAATACTGGGCGTGCTCAGTGGGCGTACCTGAGTACAGGGTTGATGACCCTTTAAACTGGGTGGGTGGGCAGATGTGTCAGGGTCTATGGAGGGTTCCAAATACATAGCTGAGATAGTCAGCCATTGTTCGGGGCTGGGTGGAGGCCGGTGCTTTCTGCGACGGCCGGGGACTGGACGTCAAGGAGCTAATGCTGGGTCCTCTTGATGTTCGCACCATTTTGTTATGAGTTACCATATAAGAACGATGGCGAACCATGAAAATAAAAGAATAAAGGGGTTTTAGGACCCAGTCGCAGTTATCTCCGAATGGAAATAGTAAACCAAAATGTAAATAACAAAAAGAAATGAAAGAATAACCTAAAAGGAAAGGACAAATAACCAATAAAGAAAACCTACACTGTAAGCGTACAGTGCTGCTATTCACAGATATGCTTACGGAGTGGCGTGACAATGAGGAAACGAAAGGCAAAAAAGAGAAAATGTAGAGAATGTGAGGTGGAAGTTCTTGTTTAGGAGATCAAGGCAAGAAAAAATGTGTTGTTTTGTGGCCATGGCAGTGGTATCACCAACAAGTGCAAGTTTGCTGAGTGGCAACATGGTGCTGCAGTAATCAACCATGTTAGTTCCAGAAGCCGTACTGTTGCAGGAGTAAAAAATAAAAGTGATAAAGAGGGAGATACTGATTCGGTTGATGAGACTGGCACAAGAGAACCAGGTAACTGTAGTCTGATACTGTTTAATGATAGATTTCAATGCCACTGTTTTACAATGGTGCTTAAAAGTTTGTAAACCCTTTAGAATTTTCTGTATTTCTGCATAAATATGACCTAAAACAACACCAGATTTTCACAAAAGTCCTAAAAGTAGATAAAGAGAACTCAGTAAAACAAATGAGACAAAAATATTATACTTGGTCATTTATTTATTTAGAAAAATTATTCAATATTACAAGATGGCGCCGAGTACGGCTGCTGTGTTGCTCCCTCCCTCCAGTGTAGTTTTTTTGTTTATTTTATGGACATATGTAACTTTTTTGCACTAAATGTTGCCAGCACCTTTACCTTGACAGACACTTTTGGACATAAGGTTTGCAATGACTCACCTTGCACCGGACTTTCACCGGACTTTGAGTTTCTCAACGAAGTTCCTTTGTCTGTAAATATATACGAGCCAACATTCATCTGGACAACGCGTCCAAGGAAACGCCACAGGAGCCGGAAAAGGTGCTGCAGAGTCTTAGTCAGGCTGAGATGGCATGCAAACCGCCCTCCACTCCCAAGAATACTGCTGGCGAACGTACATTCCCTAGACAACAAACTCTGCGAACTCAGAGCATGGATCTCATTACAACAAGAAACAAGGGACTGCTGAATAATCTGCCTCACAGAAACGTGGTTAACATCGGACACGCAAGACCAAGCCATTGAACCAGCGGGATCCTCTGTGCATTGCTCCGACAGAACAAAGGACCTCTCCGGGAAGAGTAAGGGAGGTGTTGTATGTTTTATGATCACCAATGCTTGGTGTGATCGGAGAAATGTTCACTTCATTGAGTATTTTTGCTCACCGGACCTGGAATACCTCATCGTCTCGTGCAGACCGCTGTGGCTACCGAGAGACTTTTCAGGAGTCATTCTTACGGCTGTGTACATTCCACCACAGGCGGATACGGACTTGGCACTTGGGAAACTGTACGAGGCTATTAACTGCATGCATTGAGGCCGCTTTTATTGTTGTTGGGGATTTTAATACAGCAAACTTTAGCAAAGTTTCGCCAAAGTTTTTCCAGCACATCCGTGTTGCCCCAAAACATCACTGCTCTAGAGGAGGTCTGCATTGAGGAGTGAGCCAAAATACCAGCTACAGTGTGTGCAAACCTGGTAAAGACTTACAGGAAATGTTTGACTTCTGTCATTGCCAACAAAGGTCATGTTACAAAATATTGAGTTGGACCAAATATATTGATCAAATACTTATTTTCCACCATAATTTACAATTAAATTCTTTAAAAATCCAACAATGTGATTTCCTGGATTTTGTCTCCCATAGTTGAAGTGTACCTATGATGAAAATTACAGACCTGTCTCATCTTTCTAAGTAGGAGAACTTGCACAATCCGTAGCTGACTAAATACTTTTTTGCCCCACTGTATGTGAGATTGCTGTTTATAGACTACAGCTCAGCTTTCAACACCATTGTTCCTTCTATACTGGACATTAAGCTCTGAACAGTTCTTTGTGCAGCTGGATCCTGGACTTTCTGTGTGACCGACGTCTGTGTGACCGACGTCAGGTGGTCAGGATGGGAAACATCACCTCCTCCTCACAGACCCTCAACAGGAGCTCCCCAGGGCTCCGTTCTGAGTCCCCTGCTCTACAGTCTGTACACATATGACTGCACTGCTAGTCACAGCTCCAACAGCATCATCAAATTTGCAGATGACTGGTCTAGGTCTGATCTCCAACAATAAAGAGACAGCCTACAGAGAGGAGGTTAGCTCTCTGACATGCTGGTGCAAGGAAAACAACCTCCACCTGAATGTCAGTAAGACCAATGAGCTGATCATAGACTTCAGGAAGCAGGAGACATCGTACGCCCCCATCACCATCAACGGAGTCACAGTGGAGAGAGTCAGCAGTTTCATGTCCTCGTGCATAAATCTGCACTAAAGATTCCAGTGTATAATGGTGCTAGTTTTCTTTCTTTATTTAATGTATATATTCTGTATAGTACAACTGTGAGGGACTGAGCACCCAAGCATTTCACTCACCTTTCACAAGTGTTAGCATGACGTGACAATAAAGGTTTTGATTTGATTTGATATTAGTGAGTGGCAAAAGTATGTGAACCTGATTAGTAGTTAATTTAAAGATGAAATTATAGTCAGGTGTTTTCAATCAATGGGATGACAATCAGGTGTGAGTGGGCACCTTGTTTTATTTAAAGAACAGGGATCTATCAAAGTCTGCTCTTCATAACACATATTTGTGGAAGTGCATTATGACACAAACAAAGGTGATTTCTAAGGACCTCAGTAAAAGAGTTGTTGATGCAACGTCAGGCTGAAAAAGGTTACAAAACCATCTCTAAAGACTTCAGACTCCACCAATCCACAGTCAGACAGATTGTGTACAAATGGAAGCAATTCAAGACCATTGTTACCCTCCCCACGAGTGGTCAACCAACAAAAATCAATCCAAGAGCAAGGCGTTTAATAGTTGGCGAGGTCACAAAGCACCCCAGGGTAACTTGTGAGCAATTGAAGGTCTGTCTCACATTGGCTAATGTTAATTTTCATGAGTCCACCATCAGAAGAACACTGAAAAACAATGGTGTGCATGGCAGGGTTGCAAGGAGAAAAGCCATTGCTCTACAAAAATCGCTACTCACCTGCAGTTTGCTAAAGATCACGTGGACAAGCCAGATGGCTATTGGAAGAATGTTTTGTGGACAGAGGAGACCAAAATAGAACTTTTTGGTTTAAAAGAAAAGTATTATGTTTGGAGAAAGGAAAACACTGCATTCCAGCATACGAACCGTATCCCATCTGTGAAACATGGTGGTGGTAGTATCATGGTTTGGGCCTGTTTTGCTGCATCTGGGCCAGGACGGCTTGACATCAGTGATGAAACAATGAATTCTAAAGTATATCAGAGAATTTTAAAGGAAAATGTCAGGTCTATGAACTGACTCTCAAGAGAAGGTGAGTCATGCAGCAAGACAATGACCCTAAAACACACAAGTCATTCTACCAAAGAACGGCTAAAGAAGAATAAAGTTAATGCTTTGGAATGGCCAAGTCAAAGTCCTGATCTTAATCCCATTGAAATGCTGTGGAAGGACCTGGAGCGAGCAGTTAATGTGAGGAAACCCACCAACATCCCAGAGTTGAATCTGTTCTGTACGGAGGAATTGGCTAAAATTCCTCCAAGCCGGTGTGCAGGTCTGATCAACAGTTACAGGAAACGTTTAGTTGCAGTTAATGTTGCACAGGGGGTCACACCAGATACTGAAAGCAAAGGTTCACATACTTTTGTCACGCACTAATATGTAATATTGAATCATTTTCCTCAATAAATAGTAGACCAAGTCTAATATTTTTGTCTAATTTTTAACTGGGTTCTCTTTATCTACTTTTAGGACTTGTGTGAAAATCTGATGATGTTTTAGGTCATATTTATGCAGAAATATAGAAAATTCTAAAGGGTTCACAAATTTTCAAGCACCACTGTATATTCCCACATGCATTCAGCAGAATTTGTGCTATCACAAGTGCTAGGTTATAAAGTCAAATTAATACAATTGCAGCAATTGAAAGCTAAAAGAAATGAAAGGGATAATGTCTGAAATTTAATGTTAAATGAACATTAAACAGGTTAATGAACTAGTTTACTCCAATAAATAGAAAATCGAAAAAAAAAAAAACATCAAACAAAATATTGCTAAGGTATGAATGATTTTTTGACTTAGTGGACGTAATGGTTATTAATTTCATACAAGCTAATATGCTATTTTACTCCAGGGTGTTGCCAATTCCAGCTCTCTCCCAAATGATTTTATGGCTGCAAAGATGGATCAAAGTTGATGTAAATGTATGCCCGTTTTCACACCAAGTGTGTCTTGTGTACGCACATTTCAGACACATTTGAATGATTTGTAGTAAGAGACAAGGGTAAGGCAGCAAACTTGTCAAAACAGACTTTTATTTCATTGCAGACAGTAAAAACCATCATGAATGTAATAATAGCAGATAATTGTCTTACTGTACTTTGTCTTACTGAAACCTGGATGAGACCTAATGAGTTCTTAGGTTTAAATGAAGCAGCTCCCCGTGTCTTAATGGTCGTGGAGGAGGTGTAGCTACAAAGTATAGACCTTAATATAAAAAACAACTTACATGCCTACCTCCTTTGAATTACATGTTGTAGATGTAGTTAATCAATCTTCATCAAATAAAAAACCCATCTTGTTTATGCTCATTACAATTTATCAGCCCCCTGGTCCTTATTCTGAGTTTCTTCAAGAATTTGCAGACTTTATCTCTAAGCTTTTTCTAACAACTGATGAGGCTTTAATTGTTGGAGACTTTAATATTCATTATGAAAACAGGAATGATCCTCTTAAAGTTGCATTTTTCTCCATTATACAATCTATGAGTATCACCCAGAATGTAATAGGTCCTACCCACCGCTGTAATCATACTTTAGATTTAATACTAACACCTGGCGTCAGTATTGATAAGCTTGCTGTTATACCACAAAGTGACTTAAACTCTGATCACTCTCTCCTACTATGCGATCTCTGTTTAACCAGTAAGATTTGTTTAGCATGTCGTCCTAAATCTTTTAATGTACCATTACTTCTGCTTCTGCAGGTGCTTTCATTATTAACCTCCCAGAACTATTGACCTTGTCATCAGGAGAGGCTGAACAACATGAACAGGCATCACAATGGTTAGAGTCTGTGCTATGCACAACCTTAGCCATTATAGAACCAGTTAAAACCAAAATGATTAAGGATAAAAGGCTGGTACTTTGGTATAATGATCATACACATGCTCTAAAAGAAACTGCACAAAAATTAAAGCGCAAATGGTGACACAACTAACTACATTAATTAATTCTTCATCTTCATTCTTTATTAAATCTTCTTCATGTCTACTGGACCCTATACCAACACGCTTACTAAAAGACCTAATCCCTGTCACTATAGAACCTACTTATCATAATAAATTCATCCCTTAGTCTTGGATACATTCCAAAATCTCATAAATGTGCAGTTATTAGACCTCTGATTAAAAAGGCCTACTCTTGACCCACTTGTACTGTCTAACTATAGGCCGATATCTAACCTTCCTTTTATCTCGAAGGTTCCAGAAAAAGTTGTTTCGCAACATTTATGCTCTTATTTACACATAAATAATATTCATGAAACATTTCAGTCAGAATTCATATCCATCCACATGTCCTCTGATAATGGATGTGTCTCTTTTCTTATTCTATTCGATCTTAGTGCAGCATTTGATACTGTAGATCATAATATTTTACTGGAAAGGATAGTAAATACAGTAGGTATTAAAGGACTCACTCTCTTCTGGTTTAAATCCTATCTGAGTGATCGCTTACAATTTGTCCTTGTAAATAATTCATGCTCGGATACAAGGAAAGTAAACTATGGCATTCCCAAGGGGCAGTGTTGGGACCTCTATTATTTACTCTTTACATTATACCATTAGGGAATATTATTCATAAATGTGGAATTAATTTCCACTGTTATGCAGAAGACACACAGTTGTATATATCAGCTAAATCCAACAAAATCAACAGACTCAGTAAGATTGAGGATTGTATTAATGATATAAAAGACTGGATGTCATGTAACTTTCTTCTACTGAATTCGGATAAAGCTGAAGTATTACTTGTTGATCCAAAGGCTGCAAGGGAGAAGCAGACTATTTTTTTTTTTTGTTAAATAGTAATGCTTTCTCTGTCAGCACCAGCTCATTAGTAAAAAACCTGGGCATCACAATGGATTCTGACCTCTCATTTGATGCACACGTTACCTTTTCTCAATTGCATAATGTAATGTTGCACGGAGAAAGAGGAGACAAATGCAGCAACTTGACGAGCAGGAGGTTTATTAGGAAGCAACAGAACAAAAGGATACAGACAGGACGGGCAAGGAGCATGAAGGACGGTAGGGAACCAAGTGAATCGGCGGGGAGAGGTGAGTGAGAGACGCTGAAATAGACTAGAAATCAATGACTCAATAGGAAACAGGTGGAGGTAATTAGTACTCGGGGGAAGTGGATCGTGCCAGACTACGGGTGTGGACATCTGAGCTGCCGGTGGGCGTGACACATAATATCTCAAAAATAAGAAAAATACTTTGTTAAAGACACTGAAAAACTGATCCATGCGTTTATAACGTCAAGGTTAGATTATTGTAATGCCCTTTTTGCTGGTTACTCAGGTAGATTCTTTAACAGGCTCCAGTTGGTTCAAAATGAAGCAGCACGAGTGCTTGCTACAACCAGGAAGCCTGATCATATTAGTCATGTTCTATCATCTTTGCACTGGCTGTCAATTAAATTTCGTACTTATAATAAAATCTTATTACTAACCTATAAAGCACTTCATGGCTTGGCTCCACAGTATTTGTGTGAACTAATTCAGCACTATAACCCAATATGCTTACTTGGTTCACAAAGTGCAGGGTTACTTGTAGTTCCTAGGATTTAGAAATTCACTGCAGGGGAATGGGCGTTTTCATACATGGGAACTCAACTTTGGAATAGCCTCCCTGCCACTAAAAACATACTTATTTACTCAGGCCTTTGAGTGTCCTTAAAATACAAGAAAGGCCTCTTTTGTTAATTAACTGGAGGGTGGAGTCATGATATAATCTGTATTGTTGACGTTTTATTATAAATGTCACAGGGAAAGCTCTGTGGGGGGCCTCCCTTTACCCGTTACGACACCGTTTGGTTGTTTGGTGTGTGTGCACTCTGTTTTCTTTTAGGCTGGTGGCATCTCATGGGCGAGCAGTATCATTACGCTTCACCACAGCGTGACGTCACCTTGGAGCTCCTATCAATCGTGACAGTTCATCAGCTGGCGCAGCTGTAACTGCTTTACGCAATCAGCACCCACGCTTAAAATGAGGGCTTGTGTGCGTGACTGATTACTGGATTATCAGCGTGGAAATGCTGTACCGGTTTATGGATTATTGCGTTTTTCATCCCTGTTTATTTCCCCATTTTTTTCAGCGTGCTTAGTGTTTGTTTTTCCTCCTGTGTACTCATGGTACGTTTTGTCACTACCTTCTCAGCCTGCTGTTGCCGCTGAGTTTCAGGTCATGATCGTGCCTCCCCGTGGCTCCCTGCGAAGCCACTGCTGTGCATCTGCGCTCCCAGGATGGCGCTGGAGCATCGCTGCCACTCGGATTGCCGCTCAGCCCTTTCACCTACACCCCACGGACACTCCTTCACTGTAAATAAGCCTGCTTGAACCTGTTTGAACACCTATCTGTGCCTCCGTATCTCTATGTACTCATCACACATTGGTTCAAAATCCAGGATCGGATTCCCCCTGAATGTAACAATAAATGTTTACTTCCTATAAAGCTTTTAACTAATTTTGTGTTTCTCCATTTTCCAGACCAGGGGGTTGTTGTTGTTGTTGTTGTTGCTGTTATTATTATTATTATTATTATTATTATTATTATTATCGTTATTATTAACTATAATAATAATAGCAATACTTGTAATCATAATAATAAAACATTATTATAATAATATTAATAATAATAATAATAATAATAATAAGATTAATATGATAGGATTGTATAAGGTCTGAAACCAGGCTAATCAATGTCTCCCGTACCACCTTGGGTGATCAAGTGAGTGGGCGGGTAACCCATGGTTGTCACATCAATCTTAAGTAGTAACTGTCACCCGAGAATAAAAGGGCTCTGATGCAGTACTTCTTTTACTGTGTACAGCATGGGTTCCCTCTCACAAAGCCATGGCTGCTGGTGTACACCAATGCAGTGAGGAGGAAGAGAAACCCTACTGAAAACTGTTTCAGGAGGAGGGACTCAGCTGAACTGGGTATAAGGACCCCCGACATGATAGACTGTGGGAGAGCAGCATGTGCCAGGAAGTAGATGGTGGAGAGGTACTTTGCTCTGCTCTCATCCACTCTGGAGGGATCAGCCATCACAGATCTATAACTGTGATGAGACTGGCTTCAAGACGGATGACAGCAGGTGCAGGTGAAGTTTTCTGTCATCCGTACCAGCAGCTGAAGGACCATGGCATTGTAGTGGATGGGTTCTGTATGTGTGGCATCTTCCCATCTTCCCCCTCAATGGCCACCTATGGTCCCAGGAGCAGCACCAACAGCACCAGCCCGAAGGAGTCGGTGGTGCCATCCTCCTCTCTAATGAAGGCCTCCGCATCCTCCAAACCACCCACTCCAGGTCCATTAGTTCGTCTGGATCATCCCTGATGGCAGCAGGATTGATTCAGCCTGACTTTTTGGAGGTCCTGACCCCAGTCGACTCGGCCACTTAGGACAGTCCCTTTTGAGGTCCGGGTTATATACAGTAATTAATAATTAATTAAATGTATTACAATACTCCATTTATAAAAAAATTAATTTGTTATTTAATGATTTGTGAAAATGTGCATTTACAGATTTTCTATAATAAATTTTGTCTTTTAAAAATGGTTTCTGATTTCTCATGAAGTAATTTTTTTTACAAGATCAGAAAAAAACTAAAATCCCCATAAGTAAATGAGAAGTACAGAAAACAACAACACTGAACATGTTAAGGTTCCATTTCGCTGGCCTTGTTTTTTCGTCTTTTTTGTTTTCCGATCGTTGTTTCCTCGTTCTGCTTGTTTTTCTTTCTTCCCCCCTCTTGCTTTTGTTTTGGTCTGGCGGCATGCGTGTGTTTGTGTTTCCTCCCCCCCGTAGATCCATTGGATGCTTCCCTCCACGTCTCCTCATGAGCTCCGCCCTACACACCGGATACGCATTTCCTCTTCATCATCGCTTGCTACTTAACCACGGATGAAGCAGCAACGGATCGCCAGATCGTACCGTCTCGTACCTGGCATATCCCGTCTAGCCATGTCATGTAGATCTGGTTATTCTGATTAATGTTCCGGCTCTATGTTCTGCCTACTAAAGTTATCTTGTTCAGTCTAGCTCTTGTATGTTCCGGCTGTTAGCTTAGCCTGCCGCTAGCGCTAGCATGTTGCTACGCTACCTGTGCTTAGTATACTCATTAATTGTGCTCTATGCTCTAGCGCTAGCTCGCTGTTATTATTTTCCCTGCCTTCTCGTCATCTCCTGTTTTTCGGCTACCATGCCAGGTTTGAGTTTGGCTTATATTTCTTTCTCCCTCCCTAGTTCCTGACCTGCTCTCTCCAGTTGTTTTTGGTTACCACGACTTCTGCAAGATTACCTTCAAGATTCACATCTGTTGCCTGTTGCCTGTGGGGGGGATTAACCCTGCATCGCCGCCGCCTGTTTTCTATCCGGTTTTCTGTCTGCGCCAGCATTCTTGGACTTTTCTTTTGGTTGTCAATAAATCCTTTATATCTTACGTCAGTCTTGCGTGTCTTCCTTGTAATCTGCATTTTGGGTTCCATTAAGCCTAGTTCAGGTGAAAACCCCGTTTTCACCATAACAGAACACTGTTACCAAAATTTTTAAAAAGTACAATAAGTTTCCATTTTACTTAACAAAACAAATTTTACATAAATACTTTTTGTACAACCATATACGCTGTTATAGGCAGCAAGATGAGTTATGCATAACCGGAAGTCAGGTGTCAACAAAAATGTCATTATTGGAAAAACCTATTTTCTTTGGAAATCAAGTGGGTGTTCATTATTAATCTATACATAAATTACTCCTGAAAAATTCATTTACAAAAAAAGGAAATATTTGATCTGTGTAATTGTATTAAATCAAAGGACTTGTTTGCAACTGTAAGATGAATAAAATAACTAAAATAATTATCACTCTATTGGGCAGCACTCTTTGGGAGCAGAAATCTTCCATCTTCTGAATCACTCTTGCATTCCATGCACCAAAGTCTTGACAGTGTCTACCTGAAGCTGATACATTTCATAGTTTACTTGACTATGAAAGTGTCTGGAACCGGGCATCTATATTTAACGTTATGTTACGCTGCCCGATTTGGTAGATTATTATAATCAATGTTGGTGTTACAAAGTAATGTAGAGTAAAGTTACGTGATTACTTTTTCCGCAATGACATAATGTATCGCATTAGTAATACTTTGTAATCACATTACAGTTACTAACATAATTAAAACAATGCTACTTGCATTACGTTTTTCTATAAAAATGTTATTTTAATTCTCGAGAGCATAAAACATTTCTTATGCTGTTTTCTACACGAACACAGTATGAACACAGCTTGTCATGTGATTGTAAATGTGACGAGTAAATCTGGCTCTTTTTAGTGAGTCCACTTGATAACTTGATCATTTGGTTACTTAATCATTATTTGATTACATGAGTGATAACATTCATGTTAATGTTATTGTCAAGGTGCAATGTGATCACTGTTTATACCGGTCTTACATGCTAATTTCCTCTTGGCTGATTGGTTACCGGGGCCCAAAGGGGAGAGACTTCTGATATAAAGTGAGAGGAAGGGAGAATGGGGGGGAGTGTTTGGCTTGGCAAGAGGTCCATGTGGCTTCGCATGTTTAACTGTCTGACATTGGTTACTACCAATGGGGTCACTTATAGTGACTAGCTCTAGTTTTGTCTGCTTTTGTGTTTATACTCTTATGTGTCATGAATAAAGAAAGCACTGGAAACTTGGAAACCTGTTCAGCTGTACTCATTTTGCAAGCCTCCAATCCCCTGATCAACAGCTACCACAATCTATCACATGGTGCGTTAGGGTGTGTGGAAGAACAGGAGCATACAAAATGCAGGTTCCAGTTAGAACACAGTTATTTTTAAAAAGTCCCAAGAAAACAGAAAATATAACAGCAACAAAACACAGGCAAATATACCGGACCCGGAAATAAACAATTGACAGAAACCCTGAATAGCAACTAAACCTGGAAAAGTAATGAAACAGACAAACCCAGGAATAAAAGACTGAACTGAGAGGAACACAGCTAACTGAAACTCGGGACTAATAAGAATAAGTAGAATAAAGATAATGTTTTGGAATGGCCAAGTCAAAGTTCTGACTTTAATCTAATCAAAATGTTGTGGAAGGGCCTGAAGCAAGCAGTTAATATGTGGAAATCCACCAACATCCCAGAGATGACGCTGTTCTGTATGGAGGAATGGGCTAAAATTCCTCCAAGCCGGTGTGCAGGACTGATCAACAGCTACAGGAAATGTTTAGTTGCAGTTATTGCTTCACAGGGGGTCCCATTAGATACTGAAATCAAAGGTTCATGTAATTTTTCCACTCACTAATATGTAATATTCGAAAAGTCAATGCAGTGACTGTTAGGGATCGCTCCTTGGCCGCTATCAGCCAGGAGTCGTCCCGGCATGAGTCAGCTTTCCCGGGCTATTAATTGGTAAGTTGCACCACCTGCGGTCCAACCTATATAAACACAACCTATATAAACACACCTCAGTGGCTGCCACTGCCTCGCCCTTGGTCACGTGACTGGCGCTCACGTGACATTCCGATGCACCCGGTGTTTTTGAACGCATTGTCGCGTTCGCTGCTAGGTGCACTCCGGCTTTTGATGGCTCGTTTTATTTCTTTTATTTGTTATTTATTTTGGTTAGGGATAAAGGTAGTCTGGGGGAATGAAGTCCCTCAGACAGGAGGTTGCTAGGAGGCAGCTCGGTATTGGTAGGGCCCTAGATAGGGTAGGGTCAGCTTCTTTTGAATACTATTTTTTACTTTTGCCGAGCCGCACCTGCAGCTCCATTCCTTTTTCCCCGCCATCTTTCTCACGCCGTCGCCCCTCTCCTTGCCGCGATCGGGTGTTTATTCCCCGATCGCCTTTGAAGAGGACGTTGGGTTTGTTTAAACCACGCCTATTCGCTCCCCGCGATCCTGCCACCCCCGCGGTCACTTTTTGAACCGCGGCCGAGCGGCACGAGCTCGCGGAAGCTCCGTCCGGGTTGCTGCGCGCTGCGCATGCGCAGTCCCGCTGCATGTGTTGCGCAACGGAGGCGCGCCGTAAGTGGGCTTTTGAATAGCACTACAGTTACGGCATGAAGTTTCTTTTATTTAGTTTAATTAGTTATTTATATCTTCTATTACATTACTGTTTGTTTATTTAGTTTTATTTATTATTTACATTTGTTGATTAATTTCCTTTTATTTCTCTAGTTCTATTTCAGTTATAATTACCAACTGGAGCTAACTGCATTTGGGTCCCAACCCATTTATATTTTTTTGTTTAATACGGTCATCCTTTTTATATGGCGAACCGTAACAGTGACGAAAACCAGACTTCCTATCCGTTGCCCACACATGGAGGAGGATTATGTGGATCTAGTTGAGTCTGCCTTGATAACAGAATTGGCAAAAGGGCTATCAGCAGGTTTGTCCTCACACACCACGAGCATCCCACAATCTCTGCATTTGTCATTATGGATGCTTTTTTCACATTTGTAGTGGATTATGGCTATACCTCCTTTCAATTAATAAATTTTAATAAATACACGGGGTACCACCTCATTCTTTTTTATGACTTTCAGATCATTGACAACATGCTACGTTTGAGCTAATGTGCAAATGCCCAGGGCGAAGGAACCCAAGATGCAAGTCACCAGACTAACAAGACCAACGAGTATAAGAAAAATAAGATTTATTAACACAATGAAAAGATTCCAGAATACTACTGCAAAAAACCACAGGATTGCCGGGGAGATTGGGAGTCCAAGAAGACTGGCACAAATAAATACTAAATACGGCGGCGGTGTTGTGTGACGAGACTTTTCCCCAGAGTAGATTACAGTTTCCCCAAAGACGATAGGAGATCACAATGACTCAGAGCAGACAGGACGGCAGGACAAAGACCAGAGGGACGACTAGGAGCTAACAGGACGACAGAACAAGGACCATATCGGAGAGTCAATGATGAGCTGGAGATGAATTCCACAAATGGGGCTGCAGGGAGAGAAAACTAGAAATAAGAAACTGAAACCTGGCGTGGGAGCCGAACTGAAACAAAAATGCAGAGCATAAACATAAACAGATGGAACTCCCCAGGGGACATTCAGGCAGAAAGAGAACAGCTAACTAGCTGGGGAGGACCTCAGGCTAGGCTAGCTGTAGCGGGCTAGGCTAAGCTAAACTGGAGACTAGAGATACAGAGGCTAGGTTAACGCTAGCGGACAAGAAACGGTAGGGAACCGCTGAGAGACTGACTAGGAATGCTAGGAAGCAAACGCAAGGAATACCAGACAGACTAGTACCAGGATTCGTGCGAGGACGATCTGGCAATCTTTGGCTGCTTGCGCTGGCGTTATATGGAGTGCTGGTGATGAGCGGTGATGAGGATCCGGTGAGCAGGGCGGAGCGGAGGTAATGATGGCGAACGCGACAGCCAATAGATCTGCGCGCGCGCTGCAAAAACAATAACAACGCCACACGAAAAGAAAAGGTAAACAAAAGGAGAGCAAGGAGGAAAAACGGATAAACAAATGTAACAGAACGAATAAAAACAGACAAAACAGGGACAAGAACCTAACATTAGTGAGTGAAAAAAGTATGTGAACCTTTGCTTTCAGTGTCTGATGTGAACCCCCATGTAACAGCAATAACTGCAACTAAATGTTTTTCTGTAACTGTTTGATCAGTCCCCCGCAGACCAGTTTGGAGGAATTTTGCGTGTGTGCTTAGGGGGGCCGTTGTCTTGCTGCAATGACCCACCTTCTCTTAAGAGTCAGTTCATGGACAGATGTCCTGACATTTTCCTTTAGAATTCTCTGATGTAATTCAGAATTAATTGTTATCAATGACGGCAAGCCGTACTGGCCAGATGCAAGCAAATTACGCCCAAACCATAATACTACCACTTCCATGTTTCAACGGATGGGATAAGGTTTTTAGTAAAACATCATGATCTATATTGTCAAATGTTGTACTTAAATCAAACAGAACAAGAAAAGAAAAACACATCCATTATCTGAGGACATTAATAAATCATTTACTACCCTAATCAATGCTGTTTCAGTACTATGATGGGGCCTGAAGCCAGACTGAAATGTTTCATAAATACCATTCCTTTGGAGGTAACTACAGAGCTGCTGATGTACAGCTTTTTCTAAGATTTTGGAGAGAAACGGTGGATTTTAAATTGGTCTATACTTGGCCACTTAGGACAGTCCCTTTTGAGGTCCGGGTTATATACAGTAATTAATAATTAATTAAATGTATTATAATACTCCATTTATAAAAAAATAAAATTGTTATTTAATGATTTGTGAAAATGTGCATTTACAGATTTTCTATAATAAATTTTGTCTTTTAAAAATGGTTTCTGATTTCTCATGAAGTAATTTTTTTTACAAGATCAGAAAAAAACTAAAATCCCCATAAGTAAATGAGAAGTACAGAAAACAACAACACTGAACATGTTAAGGTTCCATTTCGCTGGCCTTGTTTTTTCGTCTTTTTTGTTTTCCGATCGTTGTTTCCTCGTTCTGCTTGTTTTTCTTTCTTCCCCCCTCTTGCTTTTGTTTTGGTCTGGCGGCATGCGTGTGTTTGTGTTGCGCAACGGAGGCGCGCCGTAAGTGGGCTTTTGAATAGCACTACAGTTACGGCATGAAGTTTCTTTTATTTAGTTTAATTAGTTATTTATATCTTCTATTACATTACTGTTTGTTTATTTAGTTTTATTTATTATTTACATTTGTTGATTAATTTCCTTTTATTTCTCTAGTTCTATTTCAGTTATAATTCCAACTGGAGCTAACTGCATTTGGGTCCCAACCCATTTATATTTTTGTTTAATACGGTCATCCTTTTTATATGGCGAACCGTAACAGTGACGAAACCAGACTCCTATCCGTTGCCACACATGGAGGAGGATTATGTGGATCTAGTTGAGTCTGCCTTGATAACAGAATTGGCAAAAGGCTATCAGCAGGTTGTCCTCACACCACGAGCATCCACAATCTCTGCATTTGTCATTATGGATGCTTTTTCACATTTGTAGTGGATTATGGCTATACCTTTCAATTAATAAATTTTAATAAATACACGGGGTACCACCTCATTCTTTTTATGACTTTCAGATCATTGAACATGCTACGTTTGAGCTAATGTGCAAATGCCCAAGGGCGAAGGAACCCAAGATGCAAGTCACCAGACTAACAAGACCAACGAGTATAAGAAAAATAAGATTTATTAACACAATGAAAAGATTCCAGAAAACTACTGCAAAAAACCACAGGATTGCGGGGAGATTGGGAGTCCAAGAAGACTGGCACAAATAAATACTAAATACGGCGGCGGTGTGTGTGACGAGACTTTTCCCCAGAGTAGATTACAGTTCCACAAAGACGATAGGAGATCACAATGACTCAGAGCAGACAGGACGGCAGGACAAAGACCAGAGGACGACTAGGAGCTAACAGGACGACAGAACAAGGACCATATCGGAGAGTCAATGATGAGCTGGAGATGAATTCCACAAATGGGGCTGCAGGGAGAGAAAACTAGAAATAAGGAAACTGAAACCTGGCGTGGGAGCCGAACTGAAAACAAAACATGCAGAGCATAAACAGATGAACTCCCCAGGGGACATTCAGGCAGAAAGAGAACAGCTAACTAAGCTGGGGAGGACCTCAGGCTAGGCTAGCTGTAGCGGGCTAGGCTAAGCTAAACTGGAGACTAGAGATACAGAGGCTAGGTTAACGCTAGCGGACAAGAAACGGTAGGGACCGCTGAGACTGACTAGAATGCTAGGAAGCAAACGCAAGGAATACCAGACAGACTAGTACCAGGATTCGTGCGAGGACGATCTGGCAATCTTTGGCTGCTTGCGCTGGCGTTATATGGAGTGCTGGTGATGAGCGGTGATGAGGATCCGGTGAGCAGGGCGGAGCGGAGGTAATGATGGCGAACGCGACAGCCAATAGATCTGCGCGCGCTGCAAAAACAATAACAACGCCACGACGAAAGAAAAGGTAAACAAAAGGAGAGCAAGGAGGAAAAACGGATAAACAAATGTAACAGAACGAATAAAAACAGACAAAACAGGACAGAACCTAACAGAATATTAGTGAGTGAAAAAAGTATGTGAACCTTTGCTTTCAGTGTCTGATGTGAACCCCCATGTACAGCAATAACTGCAACTAAATGTTTTCTGTAACTGTTGATCAGTCCCGCAGACCAGTTTGGAGGAATTTTGCGTGTGTGCTTAGGGCCGTTGTCTTGCTGCATGACCCACCTTCTCTTAAGAGTCAGTTCATGGACAGATGTCCTGACATTTTCCTTTAGAATTCTCTGATGTAATTCAGAATTAATTGTTATCAATGACGGCAAGCCGTACTGGCCCAGATGCAGCAAATTACGCCCAAACCATAATACTACCACTTCCATGTTTCACGGATGGGATAAGGTTTAGTAAACATCATGATCTATATTGTCCAAATGTTGTACTTAAAATCAAACAGAACAAGAAAAGAAACACATCCATTATCTGAGGACATTAATAAATCATTTACTACCCTAATCAATGCTGTTTCAGTACTATGATGGGGCCTGAAGCCAGACTGAAATGTTTCATAAATACCATTCCTTTGGAGGTAACTACAGAGCTGCTGATGTACAGCTTTTTCTAAGATTTTGGAGAGAAACGGTGGATTTTAAATTGGTCTATACTTAGATAACGCACTAGGGTCAAGACTAGACTGGCTTTTAATCAGTGGTTTAAAAACGGTACACTTAAAGGGTGTGGGCACATAACCAAAGGTAAGGGATTAATTTAAAATAATTAGCAGTGGCTCTATAATGCTAGGTATCACTTCTTTGAGTAAACATGTAGGAATTGGATCTAATAGACACATTGATGACTTAGACGAGCTGATCAGTGTAGCGGAATACGACTACACTTTAAATTGATTAATTTTTGATGAACAAACGGGGCACCATTGGGTCATTGGTGGACTGGTAGATACGGAAAACCAGTTGAAAGGGAAAAGCGAAATTGATCAGGAAGTCGATATGGCGACTTCAGTCTAGGTCTGAATAGTGAATTCAAAGTTATTTTTCTCAACCTTTTTTTGAATGAAACTCTCTCACAAAGCGGTAAATTTAAAAAGGTTATAACATGTTTATTAACTGTAAACAAGGCAATACCAACAGACTATCTGATGTAATGACATGTGTATCACAGAGTTAAGATCAAGAAATGACGGCGAACATGTATATATCACAGTATTAAACAAGCGTACATATATCACAGTTTAAGATCAGAAAACAAGGTGATTGTCACGCCGGCGGTGGGTTCCCCTCCGCACCGCCAGAGAGCATCGTCGCCTGAGTTTTAGGCCGCTCGGCTTCCAGTAGTTGGCCATCTTTATAAGGGCATGAGTTTTAGTAGTGCATTGCAAGGTCTCATTGGTTTCATCTGCATTTTCAAGCGTTCGTTTGCATAGTGCTAAAATAAGTATTTTGATTTCGGCTACGACTACAGTTTGGTTATCCCCTTTTCTGATTGACGCATGGCCTTGTTTGGATTATCTGGTTTTCGACTTTGGACTGTTACAGGACTTAGAGCTTGTGTATTTTAAAGAAATAATTTTAAGGAAATAAACCTGCACCTGATTCCTGCAACCTTGAGTGAGTGTCGTTACAGAAGACCTCGCCGCTTCCATGAAATCAACGGGTTTGGAAGACCGTCTCTCCCGTCAAGAGCGAAAGATGAAGGAGCTCGCCCAACTCATGCAGGAGCTCCTTCTCCGGTCTGCACCGCCGCTTCCCGAACAGGTCGGAGACACCACCATGGCACCACCAGCAGTAGACACTACACCACCCGCCGTTGCTACACCTAGAATGGCACCCGCGTCGCTTCAGGTGGCTCTACCGGAGAGGTATGATGACGCATTGAACACTTGTAAGGAGTTCCTTATGCAATGTAGTTTGTATATCGATCACCATGCTGAGCAATTCACCTCCGAAACTGACAAAATCCACTTTATCTCGCTGCTCACAGAAAGAGCTAAACAGTGGGCCACTACTTTGTGGACACATGGCAGTGAGGTGTTAAGATCTGAGGAGCAATTTTATAACTTATTTAAGGAGGTGTTTGACCACCATGTGGCTGGAAGGATGTGAGTTTGATTTTGAGTACCATAAAACAGGGGCAGCGCCGGGCCGCCGGATATGCCCTTGAATTTCGTACTGTGGCAGCCGGCAGTGAATGGAATGAACCAGCGCTGATCGCAATGTTTAAGAGGGGTCTTCGAAGAGAACTGCAGGCGGAGATGATTGTCCATGGGGCTTCCCTGGGGCTAGACGCCTATGTTCGCAGCACCATTGAGCTTGACAATCTGATCTGGGAGGAGAGACCCAGTTATTTGCGACACCCTGAGATAGGGGGACTCGGGGCCAAGGAGGTTGAACCCGAGCCTATGGAGCTGGGTAGAACACACATCACCCCACAGGAGCAACGTAGACGACTGCAACATAGACTGTGTCTGTATTGTGGAGAAGCAGGACACCTACGTGCTTCCTGCCCCCGCCTGCCAGGAGATACAGGGGCCGTGGAGGTGAGTGATATAGCTTCACCTGAAGCTGTCAATAGCTGTCAATAGCTGAACAATAGCTGTCTGCATGTTAGGGTCTTGTTAACATGGAATTCAGGCTCTCTGTTCCTCTCAGCCCTCATAGACTCTAGAGCAGCAGGTAATTTTATCAACCAACAGATCGTGGATAAGCACCAGGTTCCTGTGCTTGAGATGTATGTACCTCTCCACCTGCAGTGGATGGATGTCCCCTAGGGGAGAAGGCAGTGACAAAACAGACTTCCAGAGTCACCTTACGCACAGGTTTGCTACATGAAGAGGAAATTTCGTTTTATGTGATACCTGCCCCATGTCATGACATAATTCTGGGGTATCCGTGGTTGGCTAAACACCAACCCAATATAGACTGGCAACAAGGGGAGATAACATGGTGGGGAAGTTCTTGTTTTGTTTACTGTTTAACACTGCCCATCCGCGCCACTCTTGTAGAAAGCCCAAACCCCAGGAACGCCATAGAGGTGCCTCAATGTTATGCAGATTTGGCAGAGGTTTTTTTCTAAACAGTGGGCGGGCGAATTACCCCCTCATCATCCAGGAGATTGTGCTATAGACTTATTGCCAGGCACTACTCCATCCCGAAGCCGAATATACCCCTTGTCAAGAACAGAGACAGAGGCATTGGAGGCATACATGGAGGAAGCCCAGAAGTTGGGCTATATTCGTCCTTCTACTTCCCCAGCAGCGGCTATCTTTTTCTTTGTGAAAAAGAAGGATGGAGGTCTTCATCCCTGTATTGACTACCGCGGTCTCAATGCCATTACCGTAAAGTATAGGTATCCACTCCCACTCGTGCCGTCGGCCCTGGAACAACTGCGAGGAGCCACCATCTTCACAAAGCTTGACCTGCGCAGCGCCTATAACCTTATCAGGGTGCGCAGGGGCGACGAGTGGAAGACGGAATTTCTCACAACTCGAGGACATTACGAATATCGAGTCATGCCCTACGGTCTCGCAAATGCTCCGTCCGTGTTCCAAGCCTTCATTAACGAGGTATTGAGGGACATGATAGATCGTTGGGTAATCGTATATATAGATGATATCCTCATATATTCTGCAGACTACACCCAACATGTTAAACATGTTCGACTTGTCTTGAGACGTTTGTTAAGTCATAAATTATACGTTAAGGCAGAGAAATGTGAATTTCATGTAAGCTCGGTAAAGTTTCTGGGGTACGTCATCGATCGGCAGGGGGTGCACATGGACCGAGACAAGGTACAGGTGGTAGTCACTTGGCCCAAGCCCCGTAGTGTTAAGGAGTTCCAGAACTTCCTCGGTTTCGCGAACTTTTACCGGAGGTTCATCCGGAATTTTAGTAGTGAGGCAGCTCCGCTGACCTCTATGCTTCAGGGGAAGAATAAGAACTTGCTATGGACATCGGCTGCTCAGGCAGCCTTCGAGCAACTAAAGAGGAAATTTACCTCCGCCCCTGTACTGATACACCCCAATCTTGAACACCCGTACGTTTTGGAAGTAGCCGCGTCCTCGACAGGGGTGGTGACCGTTTTGTCACAAAGAGTAGGACCCCTTCGAAACTTCATCCATGTGCGTTCTTCTCCCACAAACTTAGTGCCGTGGAACAGAATTACGATGTGGGGAATCGGGAACTCCTAGCTATGAAGTTGGCATTTGAAGAGTGGCATCATTGGCTTGAGGGTGCCAAGTTTCCTTTTCTAGTATTAACCGATCACAAGAATGTAGAGTACATACGATCGGCCAAAATTTTCAACCCTTGGCAAGCCAGATGGGCCTTGTTCTTTGGTCATTTTGATTTTACTGTCTCGTATCGTGCAGGAGCACAGAACAAGAAGGCTGACACCTTGTCTCGTCTGTGGGAGGCAGAGCAGGAATTGAGTCCTCCAACCACCATCCTGGCACCAGAGTGTGTGGTTAGTCCCTTCCAGTGGAGCCTACTTGAACAGATCCAACAAGGACAGGTTACGGAACCCCCACCAGAAAACTGCCCACCTGACCGTGAGTTTGTTCCCTCTCATTTGCGTAGGGACCTTGTGAATACTATATATAGTAACCCCAGCTCTGGCCATCCGGGCATTAAAAGAACCTTGGAGCTGGTTCAGAACAGGTTCTGGTGGGAGGGACTAGATAGGGCTGTAACAGAAGCAGAGAAGACTTGTGTTGAGTGCGCTTGTTCCAAGACACCCCGGCAATTACCAGCTGGCCTCTTGGAACCTCTGCCAATCCCCAATCGTCTGTGGTCCCATTTAGGTATAGACTTTGTCACTGATCTGCCCTGGTCTCTTGGTAAGACTACCATCTTGGTGGCAGTAGACCGATTTTCTAAGGCCTGTCAACTCATCCCATTAGAAAAATTACCCACGGCCTTTGAGACGACCGACTGTCTATTCCAGTATGTATTTAGATACTATGGTCTACGCGAGGACATCGTCACTGATCAAGGTCCTCAGTTCACCTCACAGGTCTGGAAGGAGTTCTGTCGACTCCTAGAGATTAGCATGAGCTTGACCTCAGGATATCACCCTCAGTCGAATGGGCAGACGGAATGACTGAATCAGGAGATTGGTAGGTTTTTACGCACTTACTGTTCCAGCCACCAACATGACTGGGCACGTACTTGCCCTGGGTTGAGTATGCACAAAATTCGTTAAGAAGTTCATCCACAGGGCTAACCCCGTTTCAATCTGTGTTAGGTTTCCAGTCACCTCTCTTCCCTTGGTCAGGTTCCCCAACTCACATCCCTGCTGTCGACGAGTGGATAAAACGCAGTGAGCAAACATGGGAGGAGGCGCATGTCAGGCTACAGCCGGCAGTGCGGACACAACGCATTAAGGTGGATAGATACCGACGCCCATTTCCGGAATTGTGTCCAGGGCAATTCATATGGCTATCCACTCGGGATCTCAAATTGCGGTTGCCCAGTAAGAAATTGAGCCCTAATTATATTGGTCCGTTTAGAATCATCAAGCAGGTAAATCCCGTGACTTATCGTTTACTGTTACCAGAGTCTTATCGCATCGCGCCCACCTTCCATGTGTCTTTATTGAAGCCCGTTGCATCTTCTTCCCAGGCACTGCCAGAGATGATGGAACCCCCTCCTCTGCTGGATGTGGACGGCTCCCCCGCCTACCGTGTTAACCGATTGCTGGATTCCAGGCATCGGGGGGGACAGTTGGAATAGCTAGTAGACTGGAAGGGATATGGTCCGGAGGAAAGGTCGTGGGTACCAAATAATGATATTCTCGATCCCTTGTCTATCGTGTAGTAACTACCCAGGCACAATGTTGTGAACTAGTTTGTTATAACGTAGTGGATTACTAGGAGCACAAATTATAATAAAACTTGAATAGGATGGTGGAAACTACTTAGATGTGGATAGGTCTACGTTGAAGCATGGTTTAAAATTAAACGCAAGGTTTGAGAATCAGGGACCCAGATCAAGCCACACAAAGCGGTACTTGCCTTTTAGCGAGAGCTTGCCCAAAGATGGTGGACAAGGTCCCGGGCCTTTGCCTGTTGTCAGAAGGCACACGGGGGAACGGCGCCGGTCTTATATTCAGATCTAATGCGACTGTTTGGAGACTTTCTGGATGGTGCAGGCTCTTGGCTTCTCGGTTATTGCAGATATGCAGTCCGTGGAACCACAGATGTGTTGCGGGCCACGCCTTCGGCTTTCTTCGCAGCTTTGGAGGTAGGGGTCTTCCGGCACTCGAATGTTTGCGTTCACGCACAACTCAGATATTTACCCTGGCCACAGGTAAAAGGTGGAGTCACGCTTCAAAAGAAAACTAGGAATATGTCCTCCAATTTCACCATATGTTGCTACAGAAGTTACAACTTTGGATTGATATAATTTTACATATCTAGGATGTCTAAAAGTATCACATAAGAACACAAATCTTCAAAGTTACAAGTTTAGTTGTGGGATTTCGGGTGTAAGGTTCAGATTGTCAAAAGCACCTTGAATTTATAAACTAACACATCATTAAGGCTTTCTAAACTACAGCACATACATTTGCTATTCCTTAAACAAATAATGATATGATCAATACCATATGTAGGATACAATACATTCTGAATAACAACTTACATTTCTGGTCCTTTATAAGTGTAATTAGGTATTAAAACACGAGCGATCGATACACGAGGCCCTGTAGAGAATACATGCTACTATTCCTAAGTATAACACAAACTGGACCATATTACGTATAGAATGGTCACTATACTAAAACATTAACCAAATAGATATGAACATACATGAGAAATCAGTGACATGCGCATGCTCATATATATATATATGAGATTATATATAGGGGTACGATGAATATCCCCGATCAATTCCTTTGTATGAGATAGATAGGTACGTATGGGTGTTGTAGCAAACTAAGACTACACTTTAATTGGATTAATTTTTAATTAAACTTTATTAATTAAAATATATATTAATTAATTAAGAAATACGAGGCACCACCAAATCAATTAATGATAAATATAAATAATTCACTGGCCGATCTGGAAACCAGGAAAAAGAAACAACAAACTTGATCAGTCTAGTTCTGAATAGTGAATTCCAAGTAGTTTTCTCGATCTTCTGAATGAATGAGTTCTCAAACCAGGCGGTAAATTCAAAAGGTTTATAAACAAGTTTATTAACTACAAAACAAGGCAAATACCAACAGATTATCTAAGGTAATAACGAGTGTATCACAGAGTTAAAATCATAAAATGACGATGAACATGTATATATCACAGTATGGAGAACAGGGAATAATGGCAAGCGTACACCTTACAGTAGTAAAATCGGAAACCAAGATGACTCTATGTAACTTATCGGTCGCGTATAATTACTAACGTTGCAATGCTACTGGTAACCTTAATTACGTTGAGTGTGGATAGTATGTTAAATTACTTAGGCGTGAATAAGTCTATGTTGAAGCGTGGTTTTAGCTTAAAACGCAAAAGTACAATAGATCAGGGACCCCAGAACAGCCACAACAGTGGTACTTGCCGATGCTTTGTGGAGGCTCACGCGAAGGAGATGGAACGAAAAACCGGGCCTCTGCCTGTCGTCCGACGTCACACATGTAACTGAAGCGGTAAAAATCTTCAGATTCTGATGCTCCTGTCTGGTGGACTGTAAGATCTTGGCTATAGGCCTCCGGTCCGTGTCTTCGGTCCGTGTCTCCGGTCCGTGTCTTCGGTCCGTTGGATCACAGATGGGTTGAGGGCCTCACTCCGGTTTGGCTTTTTCCCAGCTGTTGGTGATCAGGTTTCCCTGACCTCGACTTGCGGGTGTGCGACTCGGATTCTATCTTGGCCACAGATAAAGGTGGAGTCGAGCACGTTCTAGCACCACGTGCTTCAACAAAAACTCGGAAAAAACTTGGATGGCACAAAAATGGTCGAGCGTAGAGTCTGGTTGGTCTTTTAACTATCTTCTAGTTCAGCGATACCGAACTACTTAAGACTTCTGTACACAGGAAACTTTAAAGTAAACGCGAAAACTTGAGTGAAATGAATAATCAAAAACGTTACAAAAAGGAAAAACATAAAGCACCATAAAGACACAAGACTACACACGAATTTGAAGCTAGCTTAGCTTCCTGGTCGTCCCGGTTGCTTTTTGAATGTTCCAGCTCAGGGGGCGGCTGGAGGCGGGGACATAAGGAGTTGCCCTTACTTAGCCAATGAGAAGCTGACTCCTCAGTAAAGCTCTCCTATCGCGGTTGCCTTATTTCACCATAAGCCACAGACGTCTAACTTGGGATTAAATAATATTCCTACGTATCTAAAAGAGATTGAAAAGTATCACACAATAACCAAAAATCCTCAAAGTTACAAGTTTAGGTGCAGACTTCGTTGTAAGGTTCAGATGATCAAAAGCACCTTGAATTGATAACTTAGAACATCGTTAAAGCATTCTAACTACAGCGCAGGCATTTACTATACTTTTAACTAAACAATACTATGATTAATACAAGCTGTAGGAAAACGGTACATTGTAAATAACTTCATGTTTGTTGCACAAATTATTAAAAAACCCGATCGATCAAAATACATAGGCAAAAGCGGTTATTTCTATATATCATACTAAACGGGACCACTAAATATCAAAACAAAAAGATAATTATACTAAAACATCAATCAAGTAGATATGAAGATACATACATTCAGTAACATACACATGTATGATCTATAATGGTGTGTGGATATAAAAGAATATCCTTGATCCACTCTTTGTATGAATCATTTAAATGTATATAGCGTGTTTGGACTTCTCAGCATCCAAATATTATTTGTTATGTAATTAAAAAGGTTTCGATGAAGATAATCTGTTCCCAGAAAGAGTTTGAATACAATTAAAGTTTGTCTCTTTAGAACAAAAAGGGTGCCTTTCTGGCGCCAGGCTTGGGTGATAAGGTTTGGCAAGAGAGGCTGTGATGAAAGGTTCAACGTTGTGGGGGGGTCAGGAAACCGTTTATCTTTACCTTTTGTTTGTGTTCTGTTTAGCGTTTATCTTCTGCCACAATCAGTGGTCTTAAAAGATGAAAGGTGAGTCTTTTAAATTTACACATGGACTCCAGTTTATTGTCGCCGAGATGTATGAGGTTACAGGTCTGTGAAACAGACCTTTTTGAAACGCGTGTAGAAAGAATCAACCGTTGTTGATTGAGTCTGCAAGATCCGGTCCAGATGGCCTTTTGAATTCCAAAGTGTTGTAAAGTTTAGGGCTTGTGAAAAGGGGAAGAGAGGGGGGGGGGGTACGGCTATCACGCTACAGTGTGTTTGGACTCATTATGAAGCAGTTCTCATGTGTTTTCTAATTGAGTGGTCCCGGCGAAGATAATCTGTTTCCAACAAAAGTTAATACTATTATTAAAAGTATGTCTAAAAGAAAGGCTGAAGTCCCTGTGTCGTAAATTCCAGGGATGTCCTTCCTGGCTTCTTCCTGTCTTGATAAGGATTGCAAAAGTGAGCTGTGGGGGAAAGCATCGTCATTTTTCCGCAACAGTTAGAGAGAATTGGGGAAGTCTGTGGTCTGGAATGTCAGAAACTCCTTTTAAGATTAACACATTGACTTAGTTTATGATTGCGAGATGCAGGGGTTATCTGGCCGTTAAGCCAGATCCTCAAATTTTTGTTGGTTTGAGAAAGAGACTGGGGTTGGTGTGGCCATTACTCAATGTGGAGAGTCTGTCCAGATGGTGGCCCCTTGACATTCCGAAGTGTCGTAATGTTTGTGACTTTGCGGTGGGAGATTGTAGACAGTGGGTAGCCAGACTTAGAATGACTGTCGATCCAGCTATTAACGCTACATCAGTGTGAATAGTTCAGTATTAGTAATTGGGGTAAAAGATTCTAGTCTTGATTTATAGCTAAATAAACAGATGTCTTCACTAATGCTGCATTTGAAAGGTTGCTGAGTAGTTTGGTGATGTGATGAGCTTTGAGTTTTATGCCTCATGTTTTCTATCTAATCTGTAGCAAACCTAAGACTACACTTTAATTGGATTAATTTTTAATAATAATAAAAATAAAAACGGGGCACCACCGGATCGCTTAATGGACTGGTAGATCTGGAAACCAGTTGAAAAGGGAGCAACGAAATTGATCAGTCTAGGTCTGATTAGTGAATTCAAAGTATATTTCTCGACCTTGTTGAATGAAACTCTCATACCAGGCAGTAAATTCAAAAGGTTTATAAACAAGTTTATTAATTGCAAAACAAGGCAATACCAACAGATTATCTGATGTAATAACGAGTGTATCACAGAGTTAAAATCATAAAATGATGATGAACATGTATATATCACAGTATGGGAAACAGGAAATAATGGCAAGCGTACATATCACAGTAATTAAAAATCAGAAACCAAGATGACTCTATATAATTTATCGATCGCGCAATAATTACCAACGTTGCAATGCTACTGGTAACCCTAATTATGTTGAACGTGAAGAGTATGTTAGAAGCTACTTAGGCATGGATAAGTCTATGTTGAAGCGTGGTTTTAAGATGAAACGCAAGATACGAGAATCAGGGACCCAGAAAAGCCATAAACGATACTCGCCTGGAAGGTCACTCGAGTGGTTTGGGGCATTCAACCCTGGCCCGGCCGTCCCAAAAGGCACGATTTTGGGGAGCGTTGGTGTCCGTCTTCCGATGCCCACCGTCGCTCGGAAAAGGCCTCTTTTAGCGGCTTAGCTCTTTGGTTTCTTGCCGATGGTCTGACCACATTGACCAATGGGAAGCTGACTCATCAGTAAATCCCTCCTATCGTGGATGTGTCTTATTTCTCCATATAAGTCACAGAGTTCTAACTTGGATTAATATATTCCTACATATCTAAAGTGATTAAAAGTATCACATGATAACCAAAAATCCTCAAAGTTACAAGTTTAGATGCAGACTTCGTTGTAAGGTTCAGATGATCAAAGGCACCTTGACTTTATAACCTAGAACATCGTTAAAGCATTCTAACTACAGCACATACATTTGCTATCCCTTAAACACATAATAATACGATCGATACAAGATGTAGGAAACAGTACATTCTAAATAACAACTTCATTTTGGTTCTTTATAAGTATGAACAGGTATTAAACCTGAGCGATCGATACATAGATAAAACAGCTGTTATTTCTAATCATAACCAAGTATAGCACAACGGGACCATATTACATATAAAAATTATCGTTATACTAAAACATTAACCAAAGAGAGATGAAATTACATAACAAATCAGTAATATGCATATACATACGATTATATATGTGGATATGAAAAAATATCTCTGATCCATTCTTTGTATGGAATTATCTAAATACATATGGGTGTGTTTAGACTTATTATGAAGCAAATATCATGTTATCTAATTAAGAGGTTCAGGCAAAGGTAATCTGTTCCCAGCAAAAGTTTAATACCATTGCTAAAGTTTGTCTCTTAGAACAAAAGCTGATTTTTCAACAAAAGCTGTTTCTTGGTGTCGTAAATCCAGGGCTGTCTTTCTGGCGCCAGGTTGAGAAAGGTCGTAAACGTGACTAGCAAGAGAGCACGTATTTTCCTTTAGAGAGATTAGGGCCGATTTCTCTTGGGGGAAGGTGAATTTGGGGTGACTTGTCAGAAATCCTGTTAAGGCTACACATTGGGTTATTTTATGATGACAAGATGCACAGGTTATCTGGGCTTGGCCATGTCTTAAGTTTCTTCTGTTGTTTTGAGAAAAAGGTTGTTTATCTGGCCCGTTAAGCCAGAGTCTTGTCCAGATGTTGGGCCTTCACTTGGTGGGGGTAAGATCCTGTCCAAAGGGGGCCATTGCATTCCAAGATGTCACAAAGTTTATGGCTTGACAAGGGTTAAACAGAGGGTATAGAGAGTTGGGAAACTTTAATCCAGCTATTAACGCTACAAATCATTAAAGAAAGTCATGAAATCACTACTGTTAAAATTACACAGAACGGGAGAATCACTTTCTGTAGGGTTTTCTGTTAATTTGGAGACTGTGTTAAAGCGAAATCTAGGATTGTTCTTATTTTTCTCTATGATTGAGGAAAATATGCAGCTTTAACTTTAGTGAGGGCATGCTTCTACTCTGCCATGCTACAGTCGTATGAAAAAGTTTGGGCACCCCTGATAATTTTCATGATTTTTCTTCATAAATCATTGGTTGTCCAGCTCAGCAATTTCAGGTAAATATATCATATAGCAGATGAACACCGTGATATTTGAGAAGTGAAATTAAGTTTATAGGATTTACAGAAAGTGTGCAGTAATTATTCAAACAAAATTAGGCAGGTGCATAAATTTGGGCACCCTTGGTCATTTGGAATATTTCGGCACGAATTATTGGAACCACAAAATTTGTTTTGTTAGCTCATTAATTGAACCCTTGATGTA
Organism: Ancistrus triradiatus; assembly: GCA_025084515.1. NCBI lineage: Eukaryota > Metazoa > Chordata > Actinopteri > Siluriformes > Loricariidae > Ancistrus > Ancistrus triradiatus. The sequence goes on along the minus strand of JAJAGP010003954.1, from coordinate 7,935 downwards.
CATTACACAAGTGAACCAACTATGAGAAAGGGGTAAGGTGGCCAATTGGAAAGTTTTTTCTCCTCTTTGCATCCCCTCTGAAGAGTGGCAACATGGGAGCCTCAAAAACAATCTCAAATGGCCTGAAAACCAAAGTTGTTCAACATCATGGTTCAGGGGAAAGGGGAAAAAAGCCTCTCAGAGATTTCTGCTGTCAGTTTTCCACTGTGAGGAACATAGTGAGGCAACAATGGAAAGACCACAGGCACAGTTAGTTAAGGAACTCCCGAAGTGGCAGAACAAGAAAAATCTCAGATAGGCAGAGGCGAAGGAAAGGTGGTGGAGTGAGAACAGTCATAGTCCAAGCCACCAGGACACCTTCCAAAGACGACAACATCATCTTGCTGCCAGGATGGTGTCACTGTTCTCGTTAGCTATACAGCGCCACTTGCACAAGGAGAGGCCTTTGTATGGGAGAGTTAATGCAGAACGAAGCCTTTCTGCAGGGGACACGCCCACCAAACAGAGTCACTGAGGTGTGCTACAGCACATTGTGGACAAGTTTTTTTTTTTTTTTTTTTTTTCCAGCTCATTTGGAATCAAGTGCTGTGTACTGATGAAAAAACTAAAATTGAGTTATTTGGACCATCATAACAAGGGAAGCGGAAAAAGAACAAGCACCAGACAAAAAAACACTGGCTACCCACAGTTCAAATTTGGTGGCGGGTTCCATCATGCTGTGGGACGTGGGCAGTGCAGGTACTAGGATCTGTTAAAGTTGAGCGGGTCGCATGGATTTCAGTTTTAATATCTCCAGATCTTGAGAACCAATGTTCAAGAATCAGTGACAAAAGTTGCACCGAGGCAAACGACCCCAAACCCTGCTCAAAATCTACTAAGGCATTTCATGCAGAGGACCAGTTTTTACAACGTTCTGGGAATGGCCATCTCAGTCCCCAGACATGAATATTACTGAAAATGTGGGCTGTCCATGCTCGGAAACCATCAAACCTGACTGAACTGGAGATGTTTCTAAAGAAGAATGGTCCAAAGCACCTTCAACCAGAATCCAGACTGGAAGCTGTAGGAAGCGTTTAGCGGCTGTTATTTCTACAAAAGGAGGATCTACTAAATATTGATGTCATTTTTCTGTTGGGGTGCCCATATTTATGCACCTGCCTAAGTTTGTTTGAATAATTACTGCACACTTTCTGTAAATCCTATAAACTTCATTTCACTTCTCAAATATCACTGTGTTCATCTGCTATATGATATATTTAACTCAAGTTGCTGTTCTGAACAACCAATGATTTATAAACTAAAATCATGAAAATTATCAGGGGTGCCCAAACTTTTTCATACGACTGTATCCCTCCAAGCAATCTTAAATAGCTCCAATTTACTATGTCACCACTTGCGCACTAGGCGCTGAATTCTTTGTTTTATGGTACAGGTGTGGTCATTATACCATGGTGCTAGCCTTTTTTTCCCTAATGTGTTTGACCCTGGGAGGAGCAATCATATCCAGGTTTGAGCGAAACACACTTTCTAATTGGTCATTTACACACTCAAGATGACTGGGCTCCATAGGTGTGTTAAATTTTAAGTCTAGAAGGTTATTAATAAATGCCGCTGGAGTAGCAGATGTAATAGTGTGGTTGGTGTGATTTTATTTGTTAGATAGCCCAAATACTAAAAGACAGTGATCTGAAATCAAATCACTTTGTGGGAAAACATCAAGGTTATCAATATTAATACCAAATGTTAATATTAGATCTAAATTATGATTACAGCAGTGGGTTGGTCCCATCACATTCTGAGTGATACTCAAGGTGTTACGGGTCACCACAAATAAAATATATTTTGATATTTTATTTTATTTTATTTTTTATTTATGACCCAAGTGCAGTTAGCTCCAGATGGAATTAGTGAACCAAACAAAAAAACACAAAAAGATGAATAAACAGGCACGTCGTGAGTGCGGGACCCAAGAGTCGAACCCCCGATCTCTAGTGTCGCAGGCAAGTGTAATCACGGCTTGCCACGCAGATGGACACTAGGACCCAGGGGTTAAGAGCAGAAGGGGGAAACGGCAGACAGAAGAGCTGCCTAAAGCTGAATCAAAAGCAAATCTTATGCCGTCAAATACGTATGACGGGAACCAGAGAATTATAAGGACACACGCCAATAGGCAGTGCATCCTGAAACAAAAGAATGAAAGCCTAAGCTTAAGAAAATAGCGCAGGTCGGGATCGAGCGCTAGAGAGCTGGTCTCCATCGGAGAGCTTCGGCAGCACCGAGGGGATCTCGAGGTGCGCCAGGAGTGTGAGTGCACAGCACGGCGACGCAACAGAGAGGCGCAAGGCTGAAAAACCTCTCAAAGGACACAGGGGGGAAAAGCTGTTCCTATGCTATTTCTACACCCTAGCTTACCTCCGGTGTTCTGATCCGTACCCGTCCATACTCCTTATGTGAGACTGGACTACCAGTAAGCCTAACTGGGCCTTCAAAAACGATACCACTTAAAAGAGACGCCGTAGCGATAGGGCAGAAAGATCACTCTGAATGCAGCAGCAACCTGTCAGGGCTCAGGAACACCATATAGACCTGAGTAAGCAGGTGCTGCCAATCTATGAAAAAAAACGCTGTCATAACGGAAGCATGCATGATCGCAAACACATGCCGAGGACTGAAAACAGAGTCAACGCTGACCTCTAGCATCCAAAGGGCGGAAGTCAGCGTGACCTGTAACAGCACCCCCCCAATCACATCCAACACCCCCTCTAACCTGTCGGACATGCTCAGGGTTGAGCGCTTGAAGGACAGGGGAGCCCAGGTAGGCAGGAGTGGTCTTAAAGTAGGGGCTAAATGGGAAAACCAATCCAAAACAGGACTTGGGTCAGGCACGAGGCCAGGGCTAGCCACGCATGACTGGAGACCCGAAATAGCCTTGAAGAAGGGGCTGAGCAGCACTAATTGCTCAGGAGTGGAGCTTACTTGCTCTGGGAAGCTTACAGGCACAGGGTGCTCAGGCACGGGGCTAGGTGGCGCTAATTGCTCAGGCACGGAGCTTCCTTGCTCAGGTTCGGAGATTACAGGCGTGGCGTGCTCAGGTATGGTGTCAGGCGGTGCTAAATGCTCAGGTATGGAGCTTACTTGCTCAGATACGGAGCTTACAAGTGTGGTGTGTGCAGGTATGGAGCTACAGGGTGCCAAATACTCAAGTACATTTAAATTTACATTTACAGCATTTAAAGGTACAGAGCTTAGTAGCTCAGGTACGGAGCTTCAAAGCGCAGCGAGCTCAGGCACGGCATCAGGTGGCACTAAATGCTCAGGTACCGAGCTTACTTGCTGAGGTATGGAGCTTACAAGCATGGCGTGTGCAAGTACAGAGCTAGAGGGTGCTAAATGCTCAGGGACGGAGCTTACTAGCTCAGGTACAGAACTTGCAAGTGTGGCTTGCTCAGGTATGGCATCAGGTGGTGCTAAATGCTTAGAAACGAAACTTACTTGCTCAGGTACGGAGCTTACAAGCATGGTGTGCGCAGGTACGGAGCTAGAGGGCACTAAATGCTCATGTACGAAGCTTACTAGCTCAGATACAGAGCTTACAGACTCAATGAGCTCAGGTAAAGGGCTAGGCGGTGCTAAGTGCTTGGACACAGCGCATATGGAGCTAGGTGGTAGATACTCAAGTACGGAGCTTAATTGCTCAGGTACAGTGCTAGGCGGTGCTAAATGCTGAGGTACGACGCTTACGTGCTCAGGTACAGAGCTTACAAGCGCGGCGTGCACAGGTACGGATCTACAGGGCGCTAAATGCTCATGATCGGAGCTTATAAGCTCAGGTACGGAGCTAGGGGGTGCTAAACGCCCAAATACGAGGCCAAGATAGTTTAAAAGTGCGACATGCTCTGGTACAGAGCTAACCAACATGCTCGGATATAGAGCTAGACGGAGCTAAATGCTCAGATACGGGGTTTAATTGCTCAGGTTCAGAGCTTGGCAGTGCCAGCCGCTCAGTTGCAGAGCTAAGCAGTGCCAGCTGCTCAGGTGCGGGACCAACCTGCTCCAGCATGGAGCTAATGTGCATGGTAAGCTCAGGGTCGGCACTAATGAGCGCAGCAAGCTCAGGTGTAGAGCCAAAAGGTGCTAACTGCTTGAGTGTGGGGCCATCTTGCTCAAGTACAGAGCTAATGTATGCTCCAAGCTCATGTATGGAGGTGAACTGTGCAGGCTGTTCATGTATATAGCCAACTTTCTCAAGTACTGAGCTGATGTGCGTGGCAAGCTCAGGTACAGAGCTAGGCGGCGCTAACGGCTCAAGGGCAGGACTAGCATGCTCAGGAGCGAGGGGAGATAGTACAGCCAACCCAGGTGTATGGGTACGTGAATCCCACCATGGCACAGGAATCCGCTCAGCAGATGTAAAGATACCGAGCAGTTGTTCGGGCCAGGCCCGAGGGTAGAGTTTAAACTCACCAGAGGACAACAGCACCCCTAAAGGAGAGCTCATAGTTTGCCATTACGTCTGGCAGCAGCGGCCCTTCATATTGGGCGGGTCGGGAGATGGGACGGGGTCGGAGGGCAACTCGACCTCACTAGCAGGACCAAAGGTGATGGATGACCACATTAACCCCGGGTGAGGCTTGGATAGATGTAAGGGAAGAGGGAAGAGGTGGTTCAGCGAGGTCGGCTAACCAACCGAGCAAGCTGGGGGAGTCATGGAGACCGGCCGGACACCCAAAAGCAAGGCAGGACCTGACCAGTGTCTGCCACTGCCATCTAGAAAGAGTGAGGACTTCCATAAGGGAAGGCCCAGGAGCTAATGCTGGGTCCAGTAGTGGCTGCTGCATTCTGTTACGGGTCGCCATGTTTAACTGGCTAGAGAACCGTTAAAAAAATCAAATATATTTTAGTATTTTAGTATATTTTATTTAGGACCCAAGTGCAGTTAGTTCCAGATGGAATTAGTGAACCAAAAAAAAAAAAGAGATGAATAAATGGGCCTGTCGAGAGTGCGGGACCCGAGACATGAACCCCTGATTTCTAGTGTCGCAGGCAAGTGTAATCACGGCTTGCCATGCCACCGGACAGTAGGACTCAGGAGGAAAGAGCAGAAGCGGGAAACGGCAGACAAAAGAGTCACCTGAAGTGGACTCAAAAGCAAATCTTATGCCATCAAATATGTATGATGGGGACCAGAGAGTCCTGAAACAAAAGAATGAAAGCCGAAGCTTATAAAATAAAGCACGAAACGCGAACAGGTCGGGATCGAGGTCGGGATCTATGATTAAACGCTGTCATAACGGGAGCATGCATGATCGCGACAGCATGCCCTGGAAAGAAAACAGAGTCAACGCTGACCTCTAGCGTCCAAAGGGCAGAAGTCAGCATGACCTGTAAAACAAGGATTTTAAAATGGACTCAAAATGGATCCGGCTCATTGTCAAAGTGAATATTTAAATCACCTACAATTAAAGCCTTATCTGTTGAAAGTAGTAAGCAGGAAAAAAAGTTAGCAAATTCCTGAAAAAATTCTGAATAAGGACCTGAAGGGCAGTAAATAGTGATGAGCTGAAAAGAGTGTGGTTTTGACTTCCATAACGATGGATCAGTCACATTAAGAATCAGTATTTCAAACGAATTAGTCTTGTAAAGGATTGCTTCATTTAACATTAAATATTCATCCGGTCTAATCCAAGTTTCAGTGAGACAGAGAGCGTGTAAGCATTTATCATTTATCAGTGCATTTATCAGTGATCATTTCATTTACAATCACTGCTTTTTTTGAAAGTGATCTAATGTTAAGTAATCCTGGCTTTAGTCTAAGGTTGTTATTTCTATGGGAGATATCTGTGTTTATTCTAATGAGACTATTAAAACAGACTTTTTGAGTGTGTTTACATTTAAGAGAGACGCGGGTAACAGACAAAGTTTCAACAAAGTGAGTTTTGGGTGACAGTGCAAGGCTATCAGCAGACAGTCAGGCTTAACCAACTGTCTGCTGATCACACAAAACTTACATTATTGAAATTGGGTCTGTTACCTGCTCTGGATAGTCAGCCCCTAACCAATCCGGACATAAGACAATGGACAGTGTTGCAGGAGATGAGAGCAGCACCCTCCCGAGTTTGATGGACACTGTTCAATCCTAAAAGCCAGGCTTACCCTCAAAGGTTGTCCAATTGTCTACAAAGCCCACATTGTTTACTAAGGCTCGTTACAATGTCCGACACTCTGGCTCCCGGGATACATCTAACTCTAGCTGCTGGTGTCCCTAAAGGGGTAGCTAGTTTCACGTGTTGTAAAATAGCCACCTATGACCAGAGCTCTTTCAACAGGCTGCTCAGTTTGTGCATCACTGAGAAGGGTAAACCTGTTGGACACGTGAACAGGTAAAGGGTGGTGCTCAGATGGGCTAGTCTTATGACTATGTCGACGAACCTTCACCCACTTGTCCTGCTGTGAGGGCACTGCCGGAGCAGGGGCAATAACTACATATGTGGCATGTAACTACATCTAAAACTACAATATTTTCCGTCAGACTAGCTACAAGCCTACACCTATCACAAATTAAATTTAAACTAATGACGGAGGAAGAATAGCTGAACTTGCCACACTTGGCACAGGGAACAAGTGCAGCAGAAGCCGTGTTAATACAATTCATTAAATAATAAATTAAAGGTACTTAGCTTCGAGTGCTGTTGTGCGGTGCTGATTGAAGATATGGTTTAGCTGATGGTAAGCTGCAGCCGATGGTCCAATGCAATTCTTGATTAAAGCGTTGATGGAAAATTAATACAAAATATCACAAAAAACTAAGTGTCAGAAAAAACGAAAGTGGGGAAAGGCTGTAAAAAGTTATAAAAACACACTACAAAAAGATGAAAAGATGAACTGAAAAGACATTAGCTAATTACTGCATGCCGGTATACCTGTAAAGTTACTAAATAACGATTAGCGGGAAAAAATATAATCTGCCTGTAATAGAAGGACTTTTGTGCAGTGGTAGCATGTCAAACTCAGGTACATGCGATCCCCTCATCAGATCACACAACGGTGATTAGCTTAAAGCAGCACACAGCCTTCCATTGTCATTATTTCCCCAACTACACTGGTTTACGACACCAGTGCCTCTAATGATTGAGAAAAATAATCCAGCTACATGCTGGCAACATATTAAAGTAATACAAGCACAATAATGAGCAGTATATAAAGTGGACAAGAGGAAAGAGACATAATAACAAAGTGAACAGCAAAAGGACAAAAGACCCCAAAATGTACATACAAACAGAAGAGTATACATACCCCGTAAAGCTAGCTGCAATTATGAACCTGTTTATGAGGAGTGATAAGGAACAAAACTGAATAGGAGCTGACACATATGAGTGACAATAGAACACACATTGACAAACAAATTATTCACCAAGAAGGAGTTTTTGGAATCAAATGAAACTTTATCTGTGTGAATGTAATGATGATATATGTAAGAGATTACAATATTAGAGCAAAAGGATATGATTATTGGGGAAAACTGTACAATTGAAAGGAGGTTCTAGTACCCTGGTAGACTTTTTTGGGAAACCCTTGCTTTGTCTGGGCAAGGATTATCCAGCTAAAGAGCCAGTTGGAAGCATTGCCATGAGATCCTGCACATGTCCTGCACATATCGCTGAGTTGTTACTGTTGCTTGTATCACTACTGAGACTTAGTTTTTGTGACGTTTTGTATTGACTTAACTTGTATTAACACTTTAATCGAGCATTGCATTGGACCATCGGCTGCAGCTGAACCATATCTTCACTCGGCACCCCACAACACCACCCGAAGCTAAGTACCTTTAATTCATTAATTGTACTAACATGGCTTCTGCTGTGCTTGTTCCCTGTGCCGAGTGTGGCATGTTTAGCTATTCTTCCTCCGTCATTAGTGTAAATTTTACTTGTGATA